>JXXB01028529.1:0-10089 GCA_000956275.1 Anopheles koliensis | reverse complement strand
ATGCTATCGAGAAACATTTTTTACATATTCAGCCAGAGTTTTATGAACGTCAAAATGTTTGCAAAATTCAAAAAAACTATTTAAATAAGAAGCATACCAAATCAACAAAAACTTGTTGATAAATTTGTATAAATTTTCAATAGCATAAGTAATCCGTTGCCTTTTCTTCTTATACAATGGTTACAGAAACACTTAATCGCAATCACTGAAGAGTGTGTACCTTTTCCAAAATTCTGCTACTCGTAGCCCTAACGTTCATAATTCCTGCACTTTATCGCCTTAGCTGAGTACGCCGAACTCGATTTGTAAGCTTCTGTTTGCATAAACGCTCGACACGGCACCCCTGAGCGGGTGCTGGGTGGGGAAAATTTTGGCACAACTTTTCATTTGCACTTTGGCTTAAAGTAAAAAAAAGTAAAAAAAAAAAAGAAACTCTCGAGCAGCACAAAACAATGCAAAAGCATCTTAAAATGAAAGAAGCACTACAAACGGTAGCTTTCATAAGCAACAATGTGCCTGGTGATGTGGCCAAGAGACCGAGAACCGAGCCCGTTGCCAGGCCAGCCGAAAGTAATATGAAGCAACAACTCCAAGCCAAGCCAACGTTGGAATCCACACAGGAGGTTAATGTCAGGCTACCCAGGGGAACTGGGGTGGCTCCAAACTCTAGCCGCCCGTCCCGAGAGGAATGCGACGGTTACGTGTGCTCGTGTTGTTTACAAGAGTTTCCACTTTCCGAACAAACCGAGAGTGTGTGTGAGAGAGAGAGAGCGAGGGAGTGGAAAGTTTCACGTTCGTAACCTACTTCTTCACCAACCCAATGGCGATTGTGTCGCACGGGAGGTGGTGCGGACGTTTTAACGCCGATTTCAACTACAACTCAGCAACATCTCTCTACCTTCCAGCGGGTAGCTCTCGGGTCGGTCGCCCCATGGCAATATGTCGTGTAGAAATATTTTGCCCCACCCAATAAAACCCACCTACCGACACCGTTTACATCATTCACTCATCAACGCAACCCGGAAAAACATGCCCGTTTCGTCCATGCCGCTTTCGTCTAATTCTTCGAACGTCCCGTCCCGGTTTCGAGCTTCATTACTCACGCTGTATTAATTTACTCCCGGAACTCTTACCGAAGCCGAAGCCATCGGGCCTAAAACATGATCATCATCAGCACCACCGAGCTCGCCCACCCCGCGTAAACGGAACATGGTAATCTATAATTTTAAACATCGCCATTCGAGCTTCGTCCGGGGAGGAAGGGCAAGGAGCACAACAACAAGCAAGCTGCTGCCGTAATTCGAGGGATAAAAAGCTGATCATCATCCATCCCGAACCGGGTGAATCTGGACGGTCTAACTTTGGCGTGCGTAGCGTCTCCGTTGAAAATTTAGATGAGGGAAAAAACAAGCACCCACACAAACGTACCAAACGCCGGAAGCGTGGGGAACCGTGGGGGGATGCTTCCAGGATTGGACAAGCGGGACGTCGGGGAATGTGGCAAACAATTAACGAAAACAATTTCGGCAATACCGGTTGTGTCGTTAGCCGGCGCTAGTCGACGGCTTTCAGCCGTGGGGAAGGAAGGGGAAGAAAAGCCCAAAATCTAGCCCGAAACGATCACGGGCGCGGATGCTACGGATGAAGGAATTATTCCCTAATCGCTCAAAGTACGCTAATCGAGGCTCGGAAAGTTTTAATGGAAAAAGTGCTTTCCGCCTTTTGCTAGGACTACACCTCTCCTGCCGAAGCCGGGGAAGGGTTGTTACCGGGGTGCGAAAGGGGAAGGAGTGTGCTTCCTCCAGAGCGATTTTGGGCCGTGGGGTCCAAGTTTTTCAGTAGGTAATTAAACGATTTAATAACGATAACTTGACGTCGCCGGTAGTACTACAATTTGCCCGCCACGGGTGGGAGAAAGAGAGAGAGAGAGTGAGAGCAGGGAAGGAAAAAAACTAAAACTTTAAACCGCTACCGATTAACTTGTTTCACTACCTTCCACGCTCGATCGTTACCACCGGGAGTGACTCGGCTTCACAGCATCGCAATCCGTCTCCGCAGTCTGGCCGTAGCTGGTAAAACGGAGTCGGAGTTTTTGGTTTCTTCAAAACTTTTGAAACAACCACTTAGCACCGAATTGAAGCTTCTTACAACTGGCGAGGCTCCCGGTCGATGGTGAAAGAAATAAAACTTCCATTTAATTAATCACCACGTGCTTTCCTTCGCTATTCCAGTTTGGCGGAAGCTGTTCGGAGCCTTATGTTGAAATGATTAAAACTGTGCTTCAGGGTGAGTGGCGTTGTTCGTAACGTTTGTTTGAAATCTCAGTAGATGGTTTGTTGGGAAGGTGAAATCTTTTAAGCCTACTATGGTTAAGAATTTTCCAGTACAAAATAGTCTCTACCTTGTAACCGATTTAACTCTACCTTGACCACCAATCGTATCGTTGTAATCTTCATCTGAATCACATTTTTAATGCCTTTTATTTTGAATTCCACTGGGCTATTTCTTAACAGCAAATGATCTCTCTCGCTCGTTTACAGTGCCTGCAATAAAAGTGACAATTTCGCTAAAGTCATCCTACTTTACGAGACACCGTCGGGTCGATCGATTTAATTTCCTTTCCGGTGGCGCTTTTGTTATAGTCCTATCCCCACTCACCCCCTGCGACAAGGATCTATGGTTGGGTGTGTTGACCGCTCGGGTTCCTCGTTGAACACCCTTTGATTACTTTACCCTCGTCACCCGGGAAGGTGATACACTATCCACGGGCAGGATCGAATCTTCGCCACTTCGAAGTTGTGTTTCTCTCAAGTAGAAAACAAAAAAACGCTCCGATCGCCTAGTTTTCTCGCAAACCAACAAACAATCCCTTCCTTCCCATGGAAAACCCGTCTAGTGGCATGAGGATAGCAAGGGGTGGATCGTTCGATTAAAATCGGTGACGATATTGTTTGGGTGGGTGGGACCACCAATATCGACATCATCGCTCGGTAATAAATAAGTTTAGCTTCTTTATCGCCCGTGAGGCCCAACTCGCCCCAAAAAAAAATAACCCCCCGGCAGGATATCCGGTCCTTGAAAAGCGTGGCCGGGTTGGAATGCCCATCCATTTTAAAATGGATAACATTTTATGGCAACATCCGGCACTCCAGGGCCTGGTGCCGGTGCTCCGGTGCTTGTAGCGACCCCGTAGTGAATGGGATGAAAATAAATTGAATCACGCGAACCATTAAATAAACCCCTCGGCTTCGATGCAGCAGCCGAGTTCTGCTATTACTTAATTGTAGACCTAGTCGAAGCCCTCCGGCCTTCTTGCGGGCCATCAACTTAAACATTTTAGTACTAGTTTTTATCAGATTTCGACCGGGAAAGGGACATGCTTTGAAAGCACATTTAAAATCAAACAAACTATAACGACATCAGCATCAAAAATCGATTAAAGCTTGCCTCCTTCTTCAGCGGGTTTTTACGAGAGGATCGTAAACAGGTGCCTGGGCTTGGGGGTGGTGAAAAGGAACGAAATTCGCTGACAATAGGACCGGATACCGGGGGAGAAGAGACGGAGATAAGGTGGGAGTGTTTGGCTCTGTGCCTCATTGCTCGAACCGGCGCGGGTAAGTCACCAAATTTCGGACGATTTCTCCGAAACCGACCGACGGTTATTTATCATTGTCAACTGTCCCTTTTGGAAGACGAAAACTGTCGTCAAACATTGGGGCGGGTGGGCGGAAGATGCTACCGGTAGGTTAAGGAGTGTGGGCAACTTTAGCAACTAAACATTTCCATCAACGCGTCGTATCAAAACCCATCTCGGGGCAGCGCTCTTTTTTTTGCGCTTGATAAAAGTTCAGATCTTCATTTGTAGCATTTCTCCCGCTCCGGAGTACCGGCGAGTGGGACAAGGAAGGATAAACCACATCACAGCATAGAATTCTTTCCCTCCTCTCACGCTCCAAAAGCCTCCCACCACCGTAACGGTCAAGTTCACCTACCGCCTCCCAACTCGCCGGGCGAAGATGACTTTTCCGAACATAAAGATGTCCTCGGGCAGATTATGCCAGCTGCCACCGGGACCGAACCACGCACGGAGCAGAATGTTTCACCAGTGAGCGAGATCTTTTACTCCCGCCTCCATCACTGACCGAGCTCCATGTACCGTGAGCGCGTGAATTTTCGCCCCACCGAGCCTCACTCCAAACTGCACACAAAAACTGACCACTTTTGACCAAACGGACCACTCGAAGTTTCGACCACCTCCTTGCTGGTGCACAGAAACTTTCAACGCTCCGAACTTGTAACGACCGAAAACAACGAAAAAATCGACCCAGATCACAACCGAAAATGATGAAAACCATAACATAAGGTTTCCCCATCCTCCACTCACACACACACGTATACACACCAAAGAAAAATGTAGAAATCATCCGTACGCTCCCTCGTGCTTTATTTTGGGTTTTTAGTGTGGTAAAAGTTTGATTTATTCTCCCGGATAAGCCACTCCTTGCGCACCACAAAAGGAACGATGGCGAACGATAGCTCACACCAGACGGAAAGTTGCAAACGAACGAACTGCTTAACTCCGGGAAGGAATTCCACCTCCAGCCCCAGTCGGCATGCGAAAAAACACTCCACACTCCACACCAGTCCAGTTCATTGTCGATTTTCTACAAAAGTTTTTCTTTTCCCGTTTTTGTGTCTTTGGTTTTGTCTACTCACCGCTAAGAAATGATGAACCGCAACGCAAGCCGCACTCGCACTCGAAACGTACGCGAATGGAAGTGGAAAAAGATTAAACACAGATAAGAGAAACCGCAGAACTTGTTGATCAACCTGACGATGGCTGAATGACCGTGTGTGTGTGTGTGTGTCCCATGTTGTCCACTTTCGTTCGGTGTCATAGGGAGGGTGGATGGCTTTGTTTTAAAATTTATACCATCGTCCATTTTTTATGCAGCTTCCGTTCCGTGGCGTGGCAACCGTCGCAACAATAAAGTAGTCAACAAAGAAGCTGACAGATCCTGTCCTGCTGGAGGCTGCTGCTTATGTCATTTACGTTCACATTCGTTTGCACTGCTGCTTTGTTGATTTACATTGTTAGCAGCCAGCGTCGATTCATGCGTTTTTCTTTCGTTTGTTGCGCCTGAATGTATACTCTCGTCGAAAACTTCTCCTGCCAGTGTCGCTTGGTAGTGTCTGTCTGTGTTTGATTTGATCATTATATTTACATTCGGAGAGCATCAGTAAAAATGATTCGCTTTCCCATCTCCCATCTGCATAAAAAAAACAACCTCGACACCGGCAAATCACAACATCGTTCGCGACTTACGAACCGCGTACCGCGAAACACTGTTGCGTATTTTTTTATACTGCTCCTTCAACATCAAAGTTCAACAAAAGCCAGCCCGCTCACCCCTCCCGCCTCCAGTCCGGACGCCTTTGGAGCTTTGCATAAAGTCGAACGAACAAGTCGCTTTGTTTCGCTTTCCTCGACGCTCGCCGTCGATACGATTGTTTTTCTTAATTCGATTTGATGATCGTTATCAACTTACAAATTCACTGCGTTCTGCGGGGATGAAGAAGTGTCGTCTCGGTGTCGCTGACACGGTGTTGCTGTTGCCGTCTTAACAAAGTTACCGTGCGCATTCGATTGTTTGTCCGCACCCGGGATCCGGTGACGCTTGCTGTGATTGGATGTTTTTTAATCAACTTCCAACATGATACGGTGTGGCTCGTGCCGGCGAATGTGAAAGTGAACTGAGGAGTGATTGAGATTGTTTTTTTTTTCTTCTTCTTTTCACACCACACTACAGTGGACGAGAACTGGGTGTAATAAGTGCTTTCTCCACTATGTTAGTGTGAATAAATGTGGATAAATGCATATTGTGGTAAATAACTCATTCCAATGCTAATAAGGCATTATTCAAGGAATTTGATGTGTTGCAAACATACCCTGCAGGCTTCATTTATAATGCGCCTAAATGTATGCTTCACGTAATACCAACTACCAATAACTCGAATCCTATTTCGAGTCGCTCAACTCCACGTGTTCATTTCCATTTCATCTCATTATTTCGAATGTGAATTACCATCGAATACAATGCAAACGACATCTCGCTAATGATATCAATTCCTCGTACCGTATTTTTCCCGTGGGTTTACAAATCGCAGCCCAGCGCAAAGCTCTCAATCACTCACGCTACCGAGGAGCCACAAGTCACATTCGGCACAAAATTCGTCAAGCGTTTCCCTGGTGAGATTCCGATACAAAATTCCTACCGCGTGCGCACACAAAATGCAACCTGCGAGCACGAAAACACACACCCACACACCCACACACCAACCACGTACCAAACACAACTTTTATTTCTGCCCTCCTCCAAATGCTACTCGACGTGCTTGAGAAAGCTTGACAGGCCCGTCGAAAAACCTTCAAGGATTATCCTTCAAAGAAACCGCCAAGTTTTTGTTTCAACATTTCTCTCCTCCCAGCGGCAGGCAGGCGTTCCGTAAGGATACACTGCATCCCACCACCACCACCACCATCACCTTTCTGACCTCACGCACGCTTCACAAGTTCAAACACCGAGCGCTTTCTCTTCTACGAAAGCGAAATTTGCGAAATGTTTAACATTTTCTCAAAATTTAATTTTGGATATGACAAAAACCGCCCCACTTCTGGGCTTGCTTACGGTGTGCTGCACTCGAACCGGCCACTTCAGACCGGGAAACAAACCGAGCCTACCGCGTGCCGGACCGGTGGACAGTTGGGAAATGGGCAGCCGAGCTGAAGAATACACCATCTCAGCCGTACACAACTTCGGACGGTATTTCTTTGCCTCTTGTGCTTCGTGTTCCCGCTTCATATGCCTACCACCTCAAAGGAAGAAGCCACACGGGAAGGGGCATTCACATCCGGGAAGACAAAACACCACCACCAGTAGGCCGCACGAAATGCGTCACATTTGCCGAACCCGACTTTGAAGGCACACTGTTGGAATGTTTTTATTGTGATGGTTCGAGTGTAATTTAAAACATATCCCGCCCTGCTTGGTCAGGACCTTTTTCTCATTTCGCAGTTCCGTTTTGTTTTGTTGCCGTTTCGGATTCCGTACCGAACGTTCTTGGAAACAGGAGGCGTGCGACCGAAAATTCCTCCGACCCGGGAAGATGTATCGCTTTTGACGGATGTGTATGCCTTTCAGGATTCTTGGGCGTGATCCATCCAATCGCACATCAGGGCGCTGGAATAGAGAAAAAGGGAATGGATGGGGCCCGAAAATCGACCCAAACATCTCGATTCTTCTGTGAACTAGCCAAAAATAGATTTCTCATACCATGTATTTTTAAGTTTACCCAAGGTTTTGGTTGTGTTGCGAAAAGCTTCTTAAAATTCACGTTTAAATTAATTTCATTATGAAAAGATAAACTAGTAGAAACAAATATTTCCGTGAAATATTTCACTAAGCTACCATCATCGTTTTATCCTGAAACTTTTCTCGGCATTATTCTCTGAAACGTCTCCATTTCTAAATATTCCATAAAATACTATTTTTATACAATCCGAATATTTAAAGCACATTTTACTAGAGCCTTCGCCCAAAAATATATCCTATTATTACCATGACTGCTGTAACTTTCCGTCGCTCGCTCGCAAATCAAACAATGCGATCAAACAGTCCACGCAAGCACACGAACCCTCTCATTCATCATTCACGCGAGATCACATGGGTCTAAAACTCAATTGTTTTACAGAACAACCCCCGGGTTGGGCTGCCGGTGCCGTTAACCTTCCCACTCTCTGCCCAAACCATCCACGGGCCCCAAACCGACAGAGTTAATTTATCGTGTTTGTTTGACTTTGTTTCAAAATTTCATTTCCATTGCCACTACCCACGGCCACGGTACTCGGCACCCTTCGTCAAGGAAACTTTCACTCTTCACGCACCCCGGGTGACGTGAGCCTCGGCTTTTTCGGGACCATCGGGCACCGCCCTTCAAACAAACAGAACAAAAACAACGAACGCGCTCGAAAGCCCAAATCCAGATGGAGTGAAAATGGCTGATAAACTGAAGGAAAAGTTTTGATAGGTTTTATCTACCGGCCACTCGACCCGGCCGACGTTCCGTTTTCCGGGTGGTGAAACAGAAGCTCCACGAATCCATGGTTCACTCCAACGCCGCACGGAAATTCGACCGGCAGCTTAGCAAATCAATCGTACCGGAGAGGAGGGGTGGGCATCAATTCGCAAAGCCCCGGCCGCTCGGGCGCAAAGTTAGGTTGCCCCGTTAATCTGATTAGATCATTTCAATTTTCAACACTAACTCTGCACGTTGCGATGCGGGGAGGGGGTTTGGAGGGGTTTGGGAGGGTATTCAATACGACACCTCCTCCGCAATTGGGGTGGAAAATTGGTTGCTTTAAAATAATAACTTCAAAGGCGAAGCGATCATTAGCTATTGTGCCGGAAAATCATCCTCATGCAGCCGATGGGTAAGCAACAATGGAGCAACCGGCAACCGGTTGCAACCGTCACAAGACACCTAGTAGCAGCAGTGGTGGCAGTGGCAAACTCGCTAACCGCGGAAGACTCCTTTTAAAATTAGCGAGCTATTTCGCCATTTCCCGTGCTGCTCAATTTTAATCCTTTATTTCAGCAATATAAATGCAAATTACAGTCGCGTCCCACTCGCCTGCAGGCAACTTCTTGTACGGTTCACGGCTGCCAGCACGGTAAATTACGACGCCCTCGGACGCGACGGCAACAATGAACGCGACGCGAAACGCTCGGCGTGTCTGTGTGTTTCCGTTTTTGTGAAACATCCTTTTGCGCCGTGAAAGCGTGCAACAAAATGGCACCCGACATGGTGAACAATCGACGACCGCCACGACGACGACGACGACGACGACGTTGACGATGACGTTGACGAGGATAATCGTGGTTCGGCACTATGCATACAATTAGATGCTTATGAAGGGAAAGCGCTTTCGAAAGGAAGCCGCTACCGACGCTGGATCGCATTTTGATGAAGATGTTGCATACATTTTATCCTTCCGCGCTCCCTGCTCTCCTGGTTAAGCATCACGTACGACCGAACGACACGACACTGTTCGGGTGCGCACGTGTGTGTGTGAGGATGAAAGAGTGAGAATAGTTCGACGTGCTAAACAACACAATCATCTGCTTCCTTCCCCCTGGCCTCGCTTGCAACGCGGGTTCGCCTTGGAGGAAGTCTCAACTTTCGCAACCGTAAATATAGATTATTCCAGTCGGTGTACGACGCTGGGTTGTATGTCATTCTACCACACGAGACGCGCGCCGGGATCTTTAGCGCCGGATGATGGCCGACCGACTTCAACCTAAATACTCACACCGTCCCATGGACATGAACTGTAATTTAGTCTCCCAGGGCGGTCGGCCCTGCGCCCCGATGGAGAGATTAGCTTTCCGCAGCAACTTGCCGTTCCGATAACACGCACACGCCAGCAGCCTTTTGTTCTTCCCCGTGAACACTGCACACACGGTAAGCAAACACCACCGGCATCCTTGGCCAGGATCAAAATGCAAACCACTTGCTCAGAGAACAAGCTAATCTTACAGCGCGCTTCAACTGCAACTTCTGTAATCCGGTGGCAGTGAGTGCATACGTTGCCATTCGAATCCCCAAAGTCAAACTACCAAACTGACCCTTCCGCTGGGGAAGGAACAAAGATGACGGATTCGTGGTGGCGTTTGATTATGTTGTTTTTGTGTGTGCTATCACCAGTTTTTGCTCTCTCAACCCGGCGACTCCGCATATACGCTGCTCGGTGAAGCAAATAGATTTTGATTACACACACGCAAAATGAACTAGTGTTCGGGTGAGCAAAAAATCGACATTTTTCATTTCACGGATACTTTTCATACACGCCTCTCGACGCTGTGTGATATGAGAAAGTTTTTCCCCGTAATAAGTTTTTCAGCCACTCTGGCACAGTGGGTCATGACTAAGTTTTTCATATTTTTTAAATTATTTTTTAATTATTTACAGAAAAATTGAATTGCGCTTTTCATGTCATACATGTAAGCGGAACAAATCCTGGGCTGCTTT
>JXXB01028517.1:0-13073 GCA_000956275.1 Anopheles koliensis | reverse complement strand
ATACCGATCTGTGCCGCACCGTCGCCAAAGTCGACGAGCGGGACGCAGAGTGCCCCAGCATCGGCCACCATCCAACCGACGGGCAGTTCGGGACAAACGTTCGACTTTGATAGCAGTGCCATTGCGTCGAGCTCGAAATCGGGCGGGCAGGTGGCGATCGCAATCGGTGGCAATGCCGGAGGATCGCATGTGAAAAACCTATCGTCCGCAATGATGATGGCTAGCAGCAAGATGAGCGCACATCCGCACCATCATCAGCATCATCATGCGATGCAGCAGCAGCAGCAGCAGCAACAACAGGCGGCGTCATCCTCAGTCGCATCGATGGCCATGGCAGGGGGAAGCAACAACTACACCACGTCCACTTCAGCGGGAACTGTAACGGCGATCAATCTTAACAAATCGTCCTCGATGCGCCAGCAAGCGGTGCATCATCATCATCACCAGCATCAGCATCAGCATCAGCATCATCATCTGATGAATCTGATGCCACACTCCGTCGGAGGGGGACACGTTCCAGCTGCCGGCGGGGCTGGTCACCAGCATATGCAGCCGGTGGTAAGCAATTTGCACCATCACCTGGATGCAGGTGGCGCCAGTGGTGTCGCATCCGTGCAACCGATCGTGCAACCCGCACCGGGCACTTCCATCGTGACGGCCACCGTAACCACGACCAGCAACGGGAACATTCTGCTGAACGCAATTTACAACTCCGCTGCCGCAGCTGCAGCGATGAATCCGATGAATCATCATCCGCAAGCACCGCATGGACCGCATGGGTTGCCGCATCACCAAGCCCACCATCCGCAGCAACCGGCCGGAGCAGCAACGGTGACACATATCTACCAGCCACCGCATCACTTTTCCGATGCCTTCGCTGGCTACAACGTCGCCGTGACGGATCAAACAAATGTTGCGCTCTTGACCGCGACGGCTCCACCGAACGCCGCAGCTAGCGCTATTTTAGCTGCACCCTCGGCGGCTACCCCAGGGCCGCATCATCCTGCGCACGAGAGTACGGCCGGTAGTGGCACTAGCAGCACCAGCAACACCGTCACCAACTCCAGCAACAATACGGGCCAGCTGAAAATGTCGGACATTTTGAAGCGGAAAGTTCCACCGAAACGAAAATCGCAGGGCAGCTCCAAATCGAAATCGCGTCACGATGACGCACATGCCGGGCACGGTGGAGCCGCCGGTACGGCTGGATCTTCGTCGGCTGGAGCAGGTGCCAGTGGCGGTAGTTCCACAGCGAGCAACAGTGGCTCCGGTGTTTCTTCCGTGATGCAGGAATTCATCAACAAGGCCACGACGATGGGTGCAAATTCGTCGTCGTCGTCGTCGTCCGGACGGCATACACCTGCGTCCGGTTCTGGTTCGTCCCGGTCGCGCTTTACCGGGGCCTCCTCCAAGACGAGCTCGTTCCTCGCATCGCTAAATCCGGCCCGTTGGGGTCGACAATCGTCCTCGTCGTCGGCGTCGGCGTCGACATCGCATAACGCTTCGTCGTCTGGATCAGGTTACGGGAAGGATGGTAGCGGTGGTGGTGGTGGTAGCGGTGGCGTTGGCGGTGGTAGCTCCCTCAACAAGAGCCATTCGAACTCGAACCTCATCGCGGCCGGTAACCGTGAAAAGGCGCGCCAGTGGATTCGTGACCAAGCGTTGCTGTTCGTGAATCGTTATTCGGTCGATACGGGTAGCAACGCGTCCGTTGGTGGCGGCATTGACGGGATCGCTGCCGGTGGAGTGCTCCAGCAGCATCCGGCGTGCACGATTTTGATTCGCCTGACGGATGCCATACGCAAGCTGGACGGCCGCAGGGAGGAGTGCCTGGGGGCGTTGCAGGAGCTGCGCAATATCCTGATGGAGAGCGACATATCGCCGTTCGAGGTGAACCATTCCGGTTTGATCCGGGCGATGCTGAACTACATGGCGAACGACGAGAATCCGCTGGTCGAACGGGCGACGCGGTTGCGAATGTTTCTGCACGTGTTCGCGGGCCTGCCGCTGGAGGCAAGCTACTCGCACGTCGGTGCCGGAGCACCCCCCTGTATGGCTGGGGCCGCATTCAGTGCGCTCGTTGCCAAGTTGAACGGTTGCGTCACGCAGCTCGAGCAGTTCCCGGTGAAGGTGCACGATTTTCCCGCCGGCGTCGGTGGACGTTCCAACACAAGTGCTCTTAAATTCTTCAACACACATCAACTGAAGGTAAGTGTCCGGTCAGATCCCCTTCCTAATCGACTATGCTAAGCACTTCTCTTGGGTCTTTGGCTTCAACTTCTGCTCCTTGTCATCTTTCGTCATCAGTGCAATCTTCAACGCCATCCAGAATGTACAAATTTGCGCCAGTGGAAGGGTGGTACTGTGAAAATCGATCCGCTCGCGTTGGTGCAGGCCATCGAGCGGTATTTGGTGGTGCGCGGGTACGGCGGTATCCGGGTGGACAGTGAGGAAGACTCGGAGGAGGACATCGACAATATCGATGCGGCGGCCATGATTTCGATGGGCGGGTTAAAGCACAAGCTGCAATTCCTGATCGGTGAGCACGTGCTCCCGTACAACATGACGGTGTACCAGGCCATTCGTCAGTACTCGCCGCTGGTCAACGATCAGTCCGAGACGGACACCGACACCGAAACGCCGATTGGTAAGTAGTGGTGGCAGGATGACGACGACTTCCGTCCCCCTGCTCAAACGTTGCTTTTCCTTCCTCTTTTCCCGTGCAGGAAGTGCCAGTATCTGGGTACAGCAGCACACAATCTACTACCGTCCGGTAGAGGAGGAATCCAGTGGTTCGAACAAGGGCGCATCCGGATCATCGCGTAAGAACAACAAAAACTCTTCGCAATCGAAGTTGATGCGCCGCAAGCCAGAGTTTTGGATCGATGGCCAGGTACCGGCGGTAGTGTCGCCGCTTGGTCCGTTCTTATCATCCAAACTGCCGGATGTGGTTACCGTGCAGGACGCGTCCCTAGATGCGCTCTGCATGCTGCGCATCATCAATGCGCTCAATCGCCACTGGGCCACGCTGTACTTCTCCGTTCCGCAAGTTCCCATCGTGCCGCAGGCGGAATTCATTCACTCGAAGGTACGCGAACGGAAAGGAACGGAATGGGGTGGGTGCAAAAAAGGTATTGATTGTCCTTTATTTTGTTCTTGTTTTTAGATCGCAGCAAAAGCAAGTCGTCAGCTGCAGGATCCACTGGTGATAATGACCGGCAACTTACCACAATGGCTGCAGCAGATTGCGGTCGCGTGTCCGTTCCTTTTCCCCTTCGAAACGCGTCATCTGCTGTTCTATGCCGTTTCGTTCGATCGAGACCGGGCGCTGCAGCGTCTGCTCGATACGACCCCAGATCTCAACTCAGCCGACACGAGCGAACGGGTAACGCCGCGTCTCGACCGTCGAAAACGGGCCATATCGCGGGAGGACATACTGAAGCAGGCCGAATCGATCATACAGGTATGTGAGAGGGAGGGAGAGGGTATCGTCGGAAGTTGGTCGGAAAACGACAGTTTGGACTGACGCGGTTGCTTTTGCAGGACTTTGGTCACTCGAAGGCTTTGCTGGAAATTCAGTACGAGAACGAGGTCGGCACGGGACTGGGGCCAACGCTCGAGTTCTACGCGCTGGTCTCGACGGAACTGCAACGCTGTGATTTAGGCTTATGGAACGATAGTGATAGCTATAAAAACAATAATCAACAAACGACCTCGATCGCGGATAACATCGTCAAGTCGTCGATGGGTGGCGTTACGCTGGAGGACGGCAGCCTCGACACGAGCACCACGACGATGGCGGCGCTCGTCAGCACCACCACCACCCGCTCGTCACTCGGCTCCGTTCGTGGTGGCGATGATCCGGCCAACAACAGTGTCGGTGGTGTCAGTGACGACAACAGCAGCTTCATGATCAGCAACGACAACTCGCTCAACATGCTGATCGAACAGTCGGACCAGCTGCTGCAGCTGAACCCACAGCAGGCGGAGCTGGAAAACAATTCGACCCCGCCACCAGCGTTGCCACCGGCGTCGTTTGCCGACGTGGAGGGACTGATGATGATGACGCCACTGTCCGGTGCGGTTGATGGGTCGGTGACGGTGAGTCCGACGGTCGCCGGTGTCGTGTCGTACGTGAACGCTCCGAGAGGGCTGTTCCCGATTCCGCTCAGCAAGACGGCGAAAACGTCGCAGATCTCACGCTTGAAGCACAAGTTCAAATTTTTGGGTAAATTTATGGCTAAAGCGGTAATGGACAGTCGAATGGTAAGTGTCAGTGCGCGCATGCAGTATTCCTCCCTGCCTTTTTGTTTTCTTTAGCCAAATGTGACTCATTACATTTTCTTTTACATCTTTCCTCCAGCTTGATTTGCCATTCTCAATACCGTTCTACCGTTGGATGCTGAGCGAAGAAGCTGCTCTCGGATTGGCCGATTTGGGACAGATCGCACCGGAGGTGCAGGGTACGTTGCTGCGTCTGAACGAGATCGTAAAACAGCGCGACCTCATCCAGGCTGATCCGACGCTAAATGCCATGGAAAAGACTGAAAAGGTAAAGGTTTTAACTAAGGACGGTAAAGTGTGGGATGAGCAAACTTAAACTAAAATGTTGCTTGTGATTTTGATAGATCGAAGCACTTGATTTGGACGGATGCCCAATTTCGGATCTTGGCTTGGACTTTGTCCTGCCGGGTCACCCGAACATTGAGCTGCGCCGCGGTGGACGTGATATGGCCGTGACGATCAGCAATCTACACCAATACATTTCCCTTGTGACACACTGGTTCCTGGCGGAAGGCGTTTCACGCCAGTTTGAGGCATTGCGCGAAGGTAAACACCATACGTCCATCTCCCTCCTCCTCAAAACCTCTCATAACCCGCTCGCTCGCTCGCTCTGTTCACGTTTCCAGGTTTCGATACGGTGTTCCCGATGAATCGGCTGCAGATGTTCTACCCGGAGGAGCTGGAGAACGTGTTCTGCGGTTCCGGCATCGGTGGAACGGTGCAGGCGCGCTGGGACGTGCGTATGTTGGCGGAAAGCTGCCGCACGGATCACGGCTTCAGCCAGGACTCGCCGGCGATCCAATTCTTCTACGACATTCTCGCGACGTACAATCGGGACGAGCAGCGACTGTTTCTGCAGTTTGTCACTGGCAGCCCCCGTTTGCCGACCGGTGGCTTCAAGGCCCTCACGCCTCCGCTGACGATCGTGCGGAAGAAGATGGACGGCAACCAGAACCCGGACGAGTATCTGCCGTCGGTGATGACGTGCGTCAACTATCTGAAGCTGCCGGACTACTCAAACCGGGAGGTGATGCGTCAGAAGCTGAAAATCGCCGCCAGCGAAGGAAGCATGAGCTTCCATCTGTCGTAAAGCGAGCGTCGAAATTTTATTCAACTCATGTGTGTGCGTGTGTGTATGTAAGCGCGCGCGCTTGCTATGTGCGTTGCTAACCAACATCAGTAGCAGTAACATCATATCCAGCAGCAGAAGCAGCAAATGTCTTCTTTGTTAGGACACAACAGATGGCCATGGATTATGCGTGGATATAATATCTAAATCTCTATCACCCGTTCTTCTCTGTGTGCGTTTGTGTTTGTGTGGTAGCTAAACTATTATTGTACGCGAAGCAGTCTCCTTTGTGGCGGTAAAGGAGAGCGGTACGCAGTATGTCGATGTAAATAATCCTTTTTCACACCACAGTCCTCTGGCATATATTAAACGCATTCACAGACCGAGTGATGCAATCCAAATAATCATTATTGGTAGTAAAGTTTAAATCTGAATAAAAGCTCTCACGAGAGATGTGCAAGAGAAAACCCCTACTACTCACACTAATGCGTCATAATCTCACTGGTCCGGACCAGTCGGTAGCATTTTGCAAGCGCGAGGCTTTCTGCGTGAAGTGCGCGCGTGAGTTTACGATTACATGTTGTGTATGTGAGTGAGTTTTTCTTTTTTATTCCGTTGCCGGCAAATTGGGTCGTCGAATGATTTCCTTCTGCAGCCAAATATACGCGTTTGGATACACAAACGGCGCGAATCTATAGTAAGAGTAAAAGAAAAACTAAGAAATACAGAAACACAAGTGGGAACATATGTATAACGGGCGCTGAAATCAGCATAATTCAACTAACAAAATACTACCGATAACGCAACGGTTGCAATACGTTTAAAGTACATACATACACACACACACCTACACTTACACAAACACACATAAATAATAGTTGCATTGTTCTATAGTGTAAGCGCAATATTGAACAAGAAGCAGGTTCACGCAGAGCAACCGCTCCCACCCAATGGCGCGGTGTTCAAGCTTGTTAAGTTCTGCTCCGGTTTGTGGAGTTTTATTTTAGTTCGAATTATATCTAATTTGTAAATGTAAAAATATCAACGTAGAAATGGGGTGGGTATGCAATTCTACGAAATCCCACCGCGCAGGCGAAGAGGTTGGAAAATAGTAAAATTTTCGTTGTTTGTGCGCGTAATAATGCTGCGTAAGTTCCACCACCATCCCCTCCCCCTCACCCGCTATCACATGTGAAGGTGTTTGGGTTGCACTGTTCAATGCAGTAATTAGGGGGCATAAAACAATCGCTAGAGAAAGGTAAAGAAAATCCCTCATACGAACGCCAGGCAGGAAGAGGAGCAGGAGACATGTGAAATAATATTCGTTTTTTTTTAAACACGTCTAAGTAAGCGGGAGCATTATTTTTTATGTTCATAACATTTCAAAATCAATATATTACGGGCTGTAAGAACACAATTCAGCTTGAATTTGTTTCGTTGCTTTATTTCCTTTCTACTGTCCTCTCTATTGTGTACCCGTATCGGTAAAAAGTAATGCGTTTTTCGGCATTCTACTCTTTTGACCATAGATGACTAGCTAACACAATAAGGCTTACGGTTGATGAGCGGCAGGTGATCCCGCGTGGTAACCGTGGAAGATTATGTAAAAGCTGATGATCGCGAACGGCGCACGACGTAGTAGGATGGTCAATAAATTCCACATCTCCAGCCATCAGTGATCTATATATTTGATCAATATCGTTGGTAGTGTTTAAGCGTATTCACTGCAGCATTATGATAATTATCAACCTATACTAAAGCTAGAAGTAATAAAACTCGATGGTCGTATGGTCAATCAAGCACACTGCGGACGTGTTTCTTTTTTGTGTCACCCACAAAATGCGAATAAAACACACACACACACAATGCTCAAACAAAAGACTAACAATTTATTTTATACACACAGTTGTAGCGCGTGATTATGTGGGGTGTAGTTGCGCATATGATTATCCCACGTTCAAGTAGCCAGTGCGCGAATGAGAAGTACGCCGACGAGCAGTTACTGAAGATTATTGATAAAAAAAATCACTTAGTGTTTGTTCATCTGGTGACCGCGGGCTGATGGTTTGCTAACGATCGTTGTCGTGCTGACGTTGCTACTAACCACGGATTCGCCACCAGCCGTTGACGCTTTGTCCTTCTTTTCCTGGTACCGTTGAACGTTGTATCGATAGAAAAAGTTCTTGCCGTACTCGAACGACGCAATCATGATGGCACATGCCGGGGCCACCTTAACCAACCGTGGCGTTAAGCCCGCAAACAGTCCACGGATGCCGTTCATCTGGAATATCCGGCCCATCGTCTCGAACGTCCCGACGGCTTTGAATGCTTTTTTTGCACCAGCGGCGCCTTTATCACCGTTCTGTGCGTACAGGAATTGCTCACCGAACGCAATCTGTTGATGCGTCTTCACGACGTCGAATGGAACCGTGATGAATGCGGCCACCCCGCCGGAAAGTGCTCCACCGGCGAAGCTGAATGCGAACGTCGGTTGGGTAACGTTAAAGTGTTTCTTGAATGATTCATATGTCGTCCAGTAGATGCCACTGAACGGTACGTCGCGTAAAATCGTGGGAAAGAATCCTTTCCACAGCCCAAAGATTCCCTGCACACGGAGCATGCTGCGGAAGGCTTGTCCCACCTCGCGGTAGCTTAACTTTTCCGATTGCATCTTCGTGCGAATCAGCTCCAGAGGATTAACGATCGAGACGGCGAGCACGCGTGCCGAGCTGCCAGCCAGCAGGGGGAGCCAGATCGGAAGTTCCGCATCACGTCCTTTCTTTTTTTGGTACAGTTCCTTCAGCCGAATGCGAAACTGCTCGTATGCGACGAAATAAATCACCGTGGTCGGTAATGCCAGTATCAGTGTCGGTCCCAAACCTGACCATAGTGAGGGGACTCCTTCATAGCGGCTTATTTTGCTGAAAGCATCCTGGTATAAGCGACAGTGCGTTAGACGGGGCGTGCAGTTTGAAGGGAAGGTTTTTCCTTACAATTGTCCCGTTGAAGTGTAACGGTCGTTTGCTGGATGCTGCTGAACCCAACGGACCATTGGGACCACATGGGCAGATATGATCCATCAATCCATTGCAGTATAGATAACATTTGTTCGATATCAGCACCTTCTGCTGAGCCTGTAAACGCGTTTTAACCACATCCAAAGGGGTCACTGGAGAAGAGCAAATAAGCACGATCAAACGATGAATAGCAGTTCTTGGCTAGATAGCGCTTGTTTCATCATCCCACCATTAGAAGTACCCAATCAACTTACTGAAGAGCGACGTTACAAGCGCACCGCTGCATGACGATAATATTTGCTGATAAGGACGAATACGAAATCGGCTATCATCCATATCGTCTCCCGGTGCAACCAAAGGGCTGTTGCTGGTCAGGCTGCGAGCCATCGCGGGGAAGTGTTTCTTGTGTCACGAAAACAACTGCAGATGCAAACCACGACGGCATGCAGATGGGCTTTTAGATGAAAAGTAGCATCTTTTCACGATGCAATTTACGGGAAATTATGAAATTTATAAAAACCTAATGGTGTGGCTGTTACAGGTAATGACAGATTGTTAGTAAAAAACAAACAGTATCACAACAATCGACGAATGAAGCGATAGTCGACGAAGCGGTGAAAGCACAGCAGCAAATCTGTTCGTCTATACACCTTGATTCTCTCAATATGACACAACGATGTGTCAAAGCTTGTGTGGTGCGTCGTGAGTTTTGCATTGTTTCTCGCTTCGCTGCAAATTTCGATTCGAATATTTCGTGAATATTTGGAAATAAAATCTTGCTGAATTGTAAATGTGGGAGGAATAGGTCGATAAGAACATTTCTGTGAAGCATAAACAAACCTCCCGCTATAGGCTGAACTTCGAATAATTGCACCACATTGAGACGGGAACTGCAATTGATGTGTTTGTAGAAATTGTATTGTAGAAAATCTGTGCAAAAATGTCGGAAACACCCGATAAACGGAAACTAAGTGAACTTCGTGTGGTGGACCTGAAGCAGGAGCTCGAAAAGCGTGGGAAGGATGGAAATGGCGTTAAAAATGTACTTCTGGAAAGACTCACGCAGGTAATGCTTCGGCAAGGACGCCATATTGGATGTCGCCATGAGCTATGCGAATGCGTTCTTTCTGCTTCGATTTAAGCATGCGGTTCGCTTTCCTTTTGGCACATTCGTGTGATTTATTCATACATTTTTCTCCTTCTCAAAGGCTCTTCGCGACGAAGGTCATGATCCGGAAACGATGGAATTTGAAATAACCGTAGGAAAAACGTCGTCCAAAAAGGGCAAAGCAGGCGCAGGGGGAGGTAAGACGGATGAAGAGTCAAACGCTGCGGATGCCGTCGACCAAAATGCGACAGAAGGCACGGAAAAAAGCAAAACTTTAGAAACATCTGTCCAGGTGGAAGATGTAGCGTTAGCGGAGGGTGATAACATCATCAAAACGGAGGAAGAGGCAGAACAGCAGGAGGAACCTAAGGAGGAGACATCCTCTGTGTCGAAGGAGTTGTCGATGGAAAATGGAAAGAACGAAATGGCTGCTGCGGAAGAACCGCCGAAAGAGGAAGTGTGTCCTGATGAAAAGAAGGACGATTTTGTGAAGGTAATTATTAACAAATATGTTGAATAACGTAGGGTAATTTTAATTGAACATCGTATCTTAAGCCCCTTGAGCCTGTCGCGCCGGAGAAAGCTGTTGCGCAAACGGAGCAAACTAAGCCCGTTGACATCAAGGAGGAATCGAAGGAAGCAGACAACGAAGACTCGCTAAATCTGACAATCGGAGAAGAAGATGAAAAATTGTTGCACGATAGCAACATGGAAGTAGACGCAAAAGAAGAGGGTAAGTGCTGTGGCAAAAAAAGAAAATGATCTTGTTCACTTGATAATTTTCCCTACGTTCCGTCCCTTGTCACAGCTGAGACGGAGCAAAAGGAACAGTCGACCATACCGAAAGCGAAAGACGGTCCGTCCGAAGACACCAAAAAAACCGATGACAAACGTGAGGGAAAAATGTACGTAGGGTTAATGTTCGTCCCAGCTTTCGATGGGGACACAAATGTTATATTAATCGTTCCTCTGTTTTCCAGCGAGAAAAGCGTGACTGCCTCCAGCACCGAGAAAGGTAATGTTGAACGTCGTTTAGGTTCTTCACTGCCGCGTGTACTATTTTAATGTTTGTGTTAAATAGTAGCGGAACTATGAAGAAGCTTCGTTTATCGCTTACTTTATTATTGTCTGTACCGACGGTTAAAAAAAAAAATAGTTGATAAGCAGTCTGTCATACATTAATCGTTCGGCAGAGAGTTTCTGCGTCCGGATCACATCACACTGCAACCCCTTTGTGTGGTGACGCGTTTTTCGTATGTTTTCGCTGTTCTGTTCCATTGCTTGTGATTGTATTAGTTGTAAACGTGTAAACAACTGCACAACTAGCGCAAGATTAAAAAGGAAGGCAAATATCGGCGTCATTCTCGTCAAAACTTCATCGAAACTGCGATACGTACGATGAGTGGCAGAGCTGGAAGAAGATGCACAAAATGAGGGAGAGACAGACAGACAGACAGAGAGAGAGAGAAAGAGTCCGTGGGTCACCGTGATTGTCTACCACCGAGATGGCGGAGAAAGATGTGGTTGGGTGTACCTTGTTGAATAATCGTTCTATATGTTGTTGTTCTATATTTTTGCTCGGAAACGCGAAATATATTACAGACGGCGTTGCAGCAAAAACAACAGCATCATCGGCAGGCTCCACATCGGCGCGCTCCGGAGGCGAAAAGACGACGACGACGGCGACGACAACGACGACAACGGCGTCTGCGTCGTCTGCAAGCACCACCACAGCCACGGCAGCCACAGCCACTGCTGGCAGCGATGAAAAGACGAAGGGAGGAAACACCGACACCGGTGGTAGTGGCGGCAACTCGACCACTGCCAGCAACAGCAACAATGTCGGTCGCAATCTGTGGGTTTCGCGGTTGTCTTCGTTGACCCGCGCCACCGATCTGAAGCAAATCTTTTCCAAGTACGGTAAAGTGATTGGCGCAAAGGTGGTCACAAACTCGCGCACCCCCGGGACGCGCTGCTACGGCTACGTAACGATGGCCTCCGCGAAGGACGCCACGGAATGCATCAACCATCTGCATCGCACCGAACTGCACGGCCGGTTGATTTCGGTGGAACGCGCCAAATCGGAGCTCGGCCCGGCAACATCGAAATCAGCGACGACTTCTTCGACCAGCAAGAGCGGTAAAGGTGACACGAAATCGAAATCTTCTTCCTCAGCCGACGACAAGAAGAAAAATGGCGACACATCGGTAGCGACGACTGCGGACAAGGAACGAAAATCATCCGCGGACACGAGGAAGCCACGTAACGTGACAAAACCAACCACCAACGCCCGTCGACCCGCCGTATCGGAGGGAAAACGTCCGGCAGCAGCGTCGAACGCGGGCAGCGATCGAGCGACCAGAGCGGGAGGTGAGCAAGGTAATCGTAGTTCCAGCGCAAACCGCAAAAGTGCCGACGCCGGAACAGCTGGCCGTCGCAGCCGTGACCGCACCGCAACGTCTCGCGAACGTCGATCAACAACGCACGGCTCCAGCCACCAGCGCTCGGATCGTGCTCGACAGCGTAGCCGTAGCGACAGTGGACGGAGAGGAGTGTCTGGAGCGGGTGAACAGTCG
Source organism: Anopheles koliensis (assembly GCA_000956275.1). Taxonomy (NCBI): domain Eukaryota; kingdom Metazoa; phylum Arthropoda; class Insecta; order Diptera; family Culicidae; genus Anopheles; species Anopheles koliensis. Next base: position 1,019 of record JXXB01028517.1, on the reverse strand, counting down.
CGCGATTCCCGCGAGGTGCTGTCGTTGCAGAAGATACGCGAAGAACGAGAGCGCCATCGACTACGCGAACGGGAACGGCAGCTGCGGGAGGAGGAACGCCGTCGACGTGAAATCCGGGCTCGCCAGCGGGAGGAAGAGGAACGCCTGCAGCGGGAACGCGAAAAGCTGGCCGCCGAACGGGAACGCGTTGCGAAGGAGAGAGCGGAACTGCTGCGGATCGTGCGCGAACGTCAGAAGCTCGAGCGGGAGAAGATCGAGCTCGAGCACCTGGAGCTGAAACAGCAGCAAAGGAAGTACGGTTGCACATTCATACATTTCTTCTCTCACCCAACAGAACAGAAAATCACACACCACCTCCATACCACCACACACACACGCATTTACCTTTCATTCTAGTTTTTTTTGTGGTTAGTTTTTCTTTTCGATACTTTCGTTTGTATGAAATGCGAACGGTTGCTTGTTTAGTGATTGTATGTCGCCACGTCCAACGATAGCATACGATATTTCAGTGATATAAATGCGAACGAGTGTCTTACTATGATAAATCAACGTGCAAGGGACTGAAGCTGCATAGTACAACGACAACGCATTCTTCTTCTTTTGGCGTAGCAACGAACGTAGCAACAAGAGACTTGTTTGTAGACCACCATTATCGGATCAAAATACGCTAGGGAAACCCGGTATGGAATGTTGGTGTCGGTCCCCTTGAAGAGCTGCCGCGCGCCCCTCTACGATGTGTTTCGCGTGTACCTTCCGTTTTGGAAAAGACATTAGTGCAACTTTACGCTCGCTCACCGTCAACCAGTTCACGGGCTACTACGAATGTGCATGAAAATCCAGCTGCTTCCCGAACGCGCGAATGTATGAGTGTATGGTTTCGGTGTGTTGTATGTACCTGGAAAAAATCAACAAACTTTTCAAACAAACCCCGTGGTCAACCGGAGTGAACCAGTACAACTTTCGGATCCCGACAACGCAAAAAAAAAAAACCCGCGCAGTGAGAAACTTCACTCGACAAT
>JXXB01028499.1:0-14571 GCA_000956275.1 Anopheles koliensis | reverse complement strand
ATTTATTTTCTTATTATTTCCTTCCTAATTTGTTACACACTTCCATAACAATCGAACCAAATAGCTCCGGAAGGGTACAGAGTAATCGGAAAAGGAGTTTTTTTCTTCCTGCCATTTTTTTAGACGTCTGACCAGAAACGCTCAGCATCTCATGGAAAGCAGGTTATGAATCGGCAAAATAACAAAATGTAAGTTTGCTTACCTGAATGTTTCCGAGTGTTCCGAGCGTTCCCGACTCTAGCAGCGGCTTGCGATAGTACACGCACCGACGATCCATGTAGATACGCGCGTCTATGTTGTCGAGCGCGTTCGCCACACCATCCAACCGGTTGAAGAACGTATCGTCGTAGAATTGTTCCGTTTCCGGCCCGACGCGATTCTCGTGCGACGTCACCTTGATGTCACCGTTCATGCGCTTCACGGCCTGCGCGGCCACGCGCGATTTTGGCTGCTGGACGTCGTGCGGACGGAACAGGAACTGCCGATTCAGGTTGCTCTTCTCGATCAGATCCATATCGGTGACGATAATCTCGCCATCCTCCTTCGACGCGACGCCAATCATCGCGAAATTCTTCAGCAACTCGCACCCGATCGCACCGGCACCGACGATGAAGTACTTCAGCTTACCCAGCACATCCTGGAACTTGCGTCCGAACACGGCAATCTGTCCGTCGTACCGCGACCCGATCGGTGCACACTCTTCCTCCGTCAGATCCGCCTCCGGCAGGCACTCGATCGCATCGTAGCACAAGTACTGAGTGATCGGTGTGAACTTGCCCGTGCAGGCCTTCATCACCTCCTGCGCGGTGATACCACCGATCGCTCCGTTCATCGGACACAGATCGCCAGCACACACCTGCGCGAACTTCGTCAACATCGACTCGTTCAGCTCGTCGATCGCAAGCTCCTTGGCGCGCTTGCGGCACATCTCGACGAACTCGGCCGCATCCGCCGTATTCCACGGGCGCGGCAACCGACCGTGCTGCTCCTGGTAGCGGCCGAGCACGGTGAACGCAATCTGCGTGTTAGCCGGGTGGTCCCACTTGGCAAAATCGGTCATGATGAACTCGGGCGCATTTTCGGCCTCCGCCAGCGGCTTGAAGCTCATCTGCTTCGACATTTTCACCTGGGTCACAATGCCACCACGCACGTATGGGCTCAGCTTGGTCGTGTCGCCAACGCTGAACGTGTACGGACCGAGCACCTTGATCTTCATCGGTGCGCAGCCATTCAGCTCCGTCATTCCCTCAACCTGCGAAGCAAAGCATGAACAATCAGTCAGTGAAGCCAAATTAGTCAAGCAGTGATGTTAATCTAGAGTTTGTTTAATCTACCGCGTGAAATCAATAATTCCCCATGGCATGAGACAATATTTACTCCAATCGATCATAAACCATCTATTTTCTCTAAAAGCGAGCATTTAATTAATTATCATGAGCCGCAAGCATCATCATATCTTTCTGTTCCGTTGGCTATGTGCTTGCTCAACGACAAACATCAATATTGATTGGTACTAATTAAATTTACGTGAGGGATTCCTCTACTTTGCAACAAAAATCGACACGTCCTTTCCACCACAATCATTCATTAGGAGTCACCTGCTGTGGGCATCGCGGATGTGTGAGATAAAAACATCGAAATTATTCACTGTGACTACAGTGGCCCCCAACGCGACATTTGAATTTTGTCGAACAGTGGGGAGCAAAACCAAAAAATCGATTATTCCAACAACACTAGCAACCGATACACAATTGCAGCAAACTCTGACAAGTCCGTTGCTATGGTCTTTACACATCAAATTGAACAGTACTGTACGCAATTGAATACAGTAAGAAATTAATTTCAACAATTAGATTTTAGAAGAGATTAGAAACATTGACCATTGATCAATAAAGTATGTCATTTCTGCTTTAACAGATTAACGATTTTATGCCCCTTGAAACCCCATGCGGTTACCAAAGCTGCATTTAGCAGATGTGTAATATTCGGCTAAATTCTATTTGTAGTATGTAAAAAATAACTATTACAAGATATTGTGCAATACCTTCATTCTATATTTTAATTAATTTTTAATTTTTAATGTATGTTACGAATTGCTTTATAAAATTGCTAACAAAACATATTTCTTAAATTAATTTGAAGCTTTTATGGTAAATATACAATATCAAACATTTTAACAATTTTAACAATCATGTTGTTAAAAAGCCAAATTTGAAAGATGTTACTTTTTACTTTCACCCCGACAATTTCCCACTGTGAAGTTAACGGACTCCAACCCCTTGCCTTTCTTTAAGGTTGGACAAAGAAAAACGATACACGCATCGATCTACAACTACTGCAGAAACACGACACACAGTAGCTTGCACAACAATAAAAAAGGCAACGCATCGTCCACACCCTGCCCATCCCGCCGTGTCTGTTGCATTTTCACGTAAGTAGGCGGCGTTTCTTCGCGGTTATTGAGCGGCAGATAATGATGACCGATGACTGTGATGATGATGTCAGCGGATGATGATGATGATGCGGCGCAAGAAGTAACAAGGAAATTTCAAAACAAAGAGAAAAGACTCTTGGCAGCAGGCAGAAGGCGGTAGTGAATGCGTGTGATGCGCGTCACACCGATTGAATAGTATCTAGAATAGTCTACTCCTTGCTTTGACTACGAATCTCACTGACATGTATATGTTGTGCGCGTTGCGCTGTCCGCGAGAAGCGAAAGTAAAAGTGATGATGGAAATGAATTATGACTCATGCACAACATCCTTTTCACCTTACTTCTTCTTTTCCTCATACATTGCGGAGCGAGCAAAAGCGAAGCAAAAACGCGAAATCGATGAAAATCCGCGCTCACACATACACGCACTCATACAGCAGCAAAAGGCGGGCATGAGCACGCACGCACACACATACACATCGAGGCATATATATGCACACTCCGGAGCACTGGATTGCACACACGCACGGTGAAAAGATTCATTCCGAGGCGAGTTGCGCTTATTTTTCCTCACGCACAAAAACCAAATTTCACCATCACTCGCTGGGTCAGAAACGGAACGCACGTACACAGACACAAACACTCTACAATCGCCTTTTCACGTCATTGCGTACTGCGGGAGGTGGGTTTTTTCCATCCATCAACTCGAAAGGGGAACAGGGGGAGCAGCGGGGGGATGATGATTTTTTCGTGAAACACACAACTCACCTCCGTAAAGGTAACATAATCGCCATCCTCGAAGCCGTGGCGTGTTTCATCCGTGCACGTCACGATGCTCTCGACGTCGTTCGTGATGCTGGCGACCATGGCCGAGCCCGGGTTGGCCCCATTCTGGTCGTACACGGTAAAATCGACACCAAAATCGCAGAACACCTGGGCGAACAGGCCGCGCGTATCGGCCACGATCAGCGCGATGTTGTGGCGGTGGGTAATTTCCGCGATACGGCGCTGCTCGGCAGGTGCGGCCAGCGTCAGCACTACGACCCGGAACCGCTGCAGGAACTCCTCGGTCAGTTCGCCCGTGTAAGCCGTGGTCGGAACGTAGTGGTTGAGTTCGGATAGCTGCCGGCAGCTCGCCTCGGCACGGTTCCGTCCTGCGGCCACATCATCCGCGGTCAGGTAGAACTGCGAGGACAGGTCGCCGACCGTGCAAAGCGCCGTGTCATGCAGGGTGACAGACTTCACGCCGCCGAGAATCACGTTCTTCGCCACCTCGACGCCGAGCCCGCCGAGCCCAGAGATCAGCACGTCCGAGCGGGCCATCCGACGCATCGCGTCATGCCCGAGCACGTACAGCTGGCGCGAGTACAGGCCCTCGTCGATTTCGCCAGCGGGCGCCGAGTTGTTCTCGACCGTCGACACGGGTGCGGAGCCATTGTTATTGGACGTCGCCATTACTACTACTGCAGCGGCAGCTCCGGCCGATGATGGTGCAGGGCAGTCAGTCGCTGGCGATGACGAATGCGGCGGCTGCTGCGGCTGCGGCGGCTGCTGCTCGGGCGGCTGTGTCAGCGACGGCGTCGGCGATGGCAGCTTCCGCTTTTTGGCGGCTGGGGGATCGACGAAGCTGTCACGAAACTCACCACTAGACATTAAGCCAAACCGGGTGCGTCCGTGACGAAGACGGAGGTGGGTGGAAGAAGAGGAGGAATTGGAGACGACTTCTTTACCCTCCCCCCTTTGCTTCTCGCGGCGCTACCCCACACAAAAAACACACACACACAATTGCTATTATAGAAACACTCGATTTACTGTGCGTTCAGTATCGCGGCTCGGTTTTGGCACACAAACTGAGGTTAAAACCCCTCACTTGTCTGCGTACGAGCGTGTGTTTGTCTTGTGCTGGAGCTTCTCGCCACTGCACTCTTTCCAACACCACCACCAGGCACCACCACTAATCTAGTAGCCTCGGTTGAAATAATGGAAGACACACTGCTGCTACTGCTGCTATTGCTGTTGTTGGATTTGCCAGCTGTGAAGAAAAAATGTATAACAAATAAGAACCTATCCACTTCCTAGCACTGCTGCTCGCACATTCTATAGTCCGCACTTGTGAACACTAAAATTCGTTTCGTCGAGGAAACCAAGAACGTTTCAGCAACTGTGTTAGTGAGTGTGTGGAAGCCATTTGGCAGCCGTCTACGAACACAAACACAATTGCAAAACACCGCTTGGGAACTACACGCTGCCTCTTTGCCAATGCGTTGCGAATCCAAATGCACATCAATTTTGCTGTTGCTGACACAGCTGGAACACGTCGGAACGAATAACTATCGAATGTCATACGTACTCTCCCCTAACGAAGTCTAGGCATCCCGTACGCACCGAACACACGCAAATACCGGCTTCACCGAAAATGTCCCCCGCGCAGACTGAGTCGAAAAAGTACAATGGCTTTCGCTGATCAAGAACGAACAAGAAGAAACAGGCCGCTGCTTCTGCCGGATAGCAATATGTGCAAGTTTAAACGCCACGGTTCATTACTAGCCGGTGGGGAACATACCACCGCACGGGGAAACGTATGGTAACAAAATTATGGCTCCTACACATTCGCAATACTTCCATTTAATTGCATTCCATTCGCTGCATTCGATTCTACGCACTATAAATGCGCTACTTATGTATTAAATCCTACTCAACCACGTATCGCAGGCAGTACTATTCTTAGACTCCAGTATCTAAACGCGCACTCTCTCACACATACGCGCGCCCGCTTGCACATATGCACATTATTGGCAAGCAGCCGGTTGCAATTCGCTTGAAATGCCTTCTACACTGTTTCCACTGGTTGATGGCGCCGAAGTGCAACAGTATGGAGGGTAAAATAGCCGCGTCACTTTTATTGTCCTTAGCTTTTCTTAGCTACAAGCGGGAAACTTTTCGCACACTGATTGTCTCGTTTTCACACTGCAATTTTATCACCAATGCGATCGGTATCGATGCATCATCATACGGCTATTGGTTGTTCGAAGAACGTTGGCGTTGGAAGAACCAACTCGGATTGTTTTACGTGTAAAGTAATATCTACTTAGGATAGTCACTATAAAGAACGGAAAGGAAATATCGCACGCACACAGGAAACTGCGAATCGCTCTCCCGTTTTCGATGCTGGATGCTGCTGCATTCGGCGATGGCGTAGATTGAAGCCGGAGTCTTTCTGACAAATGTGACAGTTTTTTTCTGTTGTTTACGGCATGTAAGCAACTCATGATGGCCGCCTCCTGATGCCGGTTATGTGCGTGTCAATTTTATTCACCACCGTTGCATTGGGCGGCTGTGGTGAATAGGGCGCTTCATTTGAAATGACAGTTGATGCAGAAAGGAACGCACGAGGGCAAACAAAGGTATGTATGAAGACGTTTTTTTTAATGATTTAGGATGTATTCAAGCAACGGGTTTTGCGGTTTAAAATATTGTGATATTAGCTCATGAACATGTATAAAGAAGAGATTATTTGATTGCTATTAATGCTCAACTCAAATGACACACGGAATGGAATTGGTTAGAGACGCCACGCTACCTACAATGGCCAGTTATGATAAAGAGTATATTTTTAATTACTTTATTTATTTCATCCATACATGGCGTACGTCAATGGAATCGGATAGACGATGTCCATTGGTTTGTTTAAACTTCTATTGCACTGCACTTTCGGTCCTATACTTTTCTAGTTCCCTGCTCTTTAAGTTCATTATCACATGACGTTCCTCTGCGATGCTCGTTGGTATCTAGCCTCTCCTTAACTGATCATGCTGCAATAATAAGAAAAGAAAAGAAAACAAAATTATTCTTTACACGTTTCATTTGAACGCAAGTATTTGCAGGAAGGATGTGCAACGATAGGATCATCTACCAAGCGGTATCGATTGTAATGAACAGCACATCCCTATTGGACAGAGCCAGCATCGAGCGAGCAGACATTAAACTCAACCAGACGATTACATTGAAACATGCACCATGCATAATCTACTATCCGCATCTACGGTACGTACAGTTTCACCTCTTCCGGTAGCGCGCATCTTTGGTAGGAAAGAATTTCCCTTGAAATGTGTCTCTTGTTTTTCACAATGGCGAACCATCGCTTTCGGCATCGAGCGACACGAGACTACCGAAGACGTTTCGCCTCAATGGCAGTAGCCCTTCGTCCGTCGAACGACTCTTTGCGAGCAGGTTAGACTGCTTGCGGACAAACATTGGCGATGCAGGTTTCTGGGCACTCGTTGCCCTATGCGCTGACCGTCGCCACAGTGGGTGAAACGCGGCACTAGAACTTACTGCTGGATAGGGGCTTTGCGTCAGGCTACGGTTAGAAAACGGGAAGGCAATTGTCAAAAGTCGCCTGGTTTCGTGATCCTAACCCTGTCCTGTTGGTGTTACGAGGTGTGATGCTGGAGCAACCACTCGATAAATGATGATCCCAAGAAAAGACAGCTGCAATAGCCCTAACTTACTCTATAATTCTTGTCTGACTCGTCCTTGCCTGGCTCGGATCGGAATGACGACTGTCGGCGGAACCTTTCCTCGACGCTAGCTTCACGCCCTGTCCTGTTCCGATCGCGCGGTTTGTGTTATCCCACGAATTATTGCGCTTCAAGTTGTTTGCGATTGTGTTGATGCTGCAAGTGTAAAAAGAACCATAACGTAATTCCGGTTTCCTTGTACACTCGACGCAACCACATACCTATCTCCAATACGACGTTTATCGAGCTCCTTCTGCAGCAGATCCGGAATTTTATTCTCGTTCGCCGATACTCGCCCGTCTAAGGATTCGTTTCGGTAACGATTCATACTATCCGCGCTGGAACTGAGAGGATTCCGCCAGATGTTCGATACCTCCACATCGCCGCTCGCTGCGGACAGGTTAAGCATCTCGGCAGAGAATGTTGGCCGTGCCGGAATGATGGGCGACCGGCAGCAAACACTGGCGAGGAAGAAAAACAAATTAAGGTGAACCTAATACGGCGTGCTAAAGCAGTGACGCACAACTTACGAATTGACATCCTCCAACTTTTTCAGCAGCCGCTCGTTCTCCCGGCACACCAACTCTTGATCGCGGATGATCATTTCGCGTGTCGAATACAACTCCGCGTTCTCCTGCCGCAGCGCTTGGTTCTCCATGATGTACACCTTCACCAGCTCCTTCAGCTCGTTGCCCTCCATGTCGGTCAGCTTCTCGACGTCCACCTTGGGCGGAGAGCGTGGAATCGGTCGGCGCTCCAGAAGATCCACCTGACTGTTGATGTCCTGCGCCTCGGACTGTAGGTTCAGCGCCGTTCGCAGATGTTCGTTTTCCACCTGCAGTGCTCCAATTTCTCTCTTCAGACTTAGGATTAGTGCTTCCCTCGGGTCCATCACGATAATGGGCTTCGTGCGGATGCGCTTGGCACGGGCCGCGTAACGCAACGTGTTCACCGTTTCCGTCACATTCGAGTATGCCGGTGAAATGCAAGCAATCTGCGAAGTTTTGTGAGAGTGAGTGAGAGAACGCATTCGTTGGAAGGTTTTTTTACTGGCAGCTTACCATCAAAGTGACGCCGTTCCCGGCAAGACTGTCCGCCAGCAGTTTCGTTAACTTGCTGTCTCGGTAGGGTATGTGTCCACTGCGCTTCTTTGAGTCACTCAACGAAGCGATGCAGTATCCTAAGGAAGAAAACGTACACTCCAATACAGTCCAGAGGAATAACTCCTGCTGGGTTTGCTTCCAAACTCACCCAAAACCATGAGACTTTTGTTGATGTTGTTCGCCTCCTCGAGCGTTTTGCCCTCGCTGTGCGTTTTCTTTGTCATCTCGCTTCCAGCTAGATCGACGAAGTTAATCTTGCCCTGCTTTGATATAAACACGCCACCCTCGGCCTGCTGTTCGGACGTGATGTGCACCGTCAGGATCGTGTGACTTCGGGAGGAGTAATCGTTCATCAAGTGCGAACCGACGTGTCGATTTCGCATACCTAAAAAAAGGGCCGTGAATACAGTAGAAACATTTCAATCAACGAGCATGGATGTATATGTAGCTCCAGCGTAGTATGCGGTGGAATTATTTATTCGCTTCGCTTGCGTCAGTAAGGCGTACCTTCCTCCAGAACTGCCAGCAGATCGTCCAGCTCCTCGCAGTCGACGGTGAAGAGGTTCTCCACAAAAAAGCCACGTGATTTCTTCTACCAACAAAAAACCCACGTGATTTCTTCGACCATCGCACGGCGAGCGGCTTTCTTGCCGTGCCGGGGTTCAGTAAGTCTATCACCTAAAGCAGGAGAATTATTGCATGAGAAATGATAATGTAAGGTCAAGATTTCTAGCTTGCTAACGAAGGTAATGTTTTTGCTCGGCCAGAAACTGGAAGCATGCCGGCATATTCAATTAGAGGCTAGAATTCTAGCACACACCGAAGTGAAACGGCTAAAAAATCGATCTACTTCTCCGCGTATGCATAAATCATGTCCAGTACTGCTTACAGCTAATCGGGACCGATAATTGCAACTTGCACGTCTATCTGTCCACGCAACCACTTTTCGCCTCCGTTGGCGTCGTCCCGTAGGTTTCAGGCGCAGAAATGCTTCCACGGCTGATGCTACTTCCTGCCACGATCGATTTATGAACCGTTTAAATTATGACCCAGAGTCAAGGCCAGTTTGACCGCGGTTTCTTTTGCCAGGTCGTGGATTGATATCCGTGCCACAACAGGGCGTGTGAGATCCCGAAGGCCCATGATGCCCACCTCGCGGTATGTACCGCACACACTGGAGTGTGTTTTCATGTCATGCAATGATCCCATTATTAATTCCATTTTTTATACGCTACACCGGCGGTTTGTTTGCTCTGCAAGCGGAACACCATTCTATCGGACACCAAATCTACATTATCCAAGACATTCCAACCGGGACGGGACGGACTACACAGGCATGAAGTTGAATAGGTTTAATTAAATCTTGACACACTGCGCATCCTACGTTCAATAATCAATCAGATCATTCACGGTACATGCAGTGCCCTTTCTGAAATCTCACCTTCCAACCCTTTCCGTCCGCTCAGGACTAGCACAATGCAAATGGAATTTTAAAGTTTAATGACCATAGAATGGCTAAACATCGATTACGGCGCTGACGATGGACAAACGCGCTACGCGGTGACTGTTTGGTGGCGCAAGTAATTGCATCGCATGCGGACGAATCACGCCCCGCAAAACGAGTGTGGTCGATAAATGTGACATGGATTGCACGGTTTGTGTAAACGTACCTTTTCATTGTAGATCTCTAGGAAAGACGCCTTCAGGATGAAGTTCGTATCTTTGCGCTCTTGCAGCAGCTTGAACAAGTACAGAAACGAACGAAAAACCAACCCATGGTCCTCGTGTGCCGGGTCCGGTTTGCGATAAAACTAAAACAATCCCACAAAAAGATGCCTTCTTTAAGAAACTGTTTTGTTCTGCAAGCAAGCTTCGCTAACTCCGCTTACCAACTCCGGAGGGCCGGTAAGGGTATGAGTTTTCCCCGAACCAGTTTGCCCATAGCAAAAGGCGGTACAGCTAAACCCTTCGATGGCCATCTCGATGAGACGCTTTATGCCGGAATACTGCAGCACGTCGTCCTGCGTAGCGCCCGGTTCGAACACGACGTTGTACGAAAACAGCTTCGGCTTCTGGCCGGCGGCTCCCGAGCACGGTATTCCATCACACTGTAGGGAAAAGCACATCAGAACTACGCAAACTATGCGTGACGGAACTCGATCTACATACCAATATTTGGCCATTTCCCGGAAACTGTACCACCATCTCATCGCCATGTCTTGCCTCCTTGGTATTGAGCGGACGTACCCGGACCACCACGTTTATGTTGTCCTCCGGAGTTCCGGGCATCGAGTTGCTGCTTCCCGTTGACGCCTGGGTGATGTTGTCCAAGTTATCCATGCTACCGATGCTGCGGGAAAGATTACGGAACATAACCATGTAATAGTTTATTTCGTTAAGATGATAATATCTTGACGCTGAGGGAAATAAGGGCTGAAAGGTTATCAAATATGGGACAAAAAAAATGGTCAATAAATTATTTTATAAGCAAGCCAAATCTAAACACACCGGTTAGCCTTGAAATCAGAAGAATCGCTTTTAACATGCATTACAAAACTGCGCAATCAGCACGAGGTCCGATGGCATGCTACCAATTGAAAAGGAACCTCCTTGCAAGAATCAATAATTTGCTGCGCAACGTAAAGCAGTTTTCGCAATGGTCCCTCCGAAGACGAGCAGCGGGCCGATCCATGTTGAATTAAACAAGATTATGTACACGATTGCACATGCAATCAATGAGAGGCAACACGTATCGTTCGTACGGATCTAAGTACACGGACATAACAGTGACGCTTGTGTAATCCACCACAACAGCTCCCGCCATGGGCAAGGTTACAGAAAGTAAACAATTTTTACCTTCCCGCACCAAAAGCGTTGAAGTTATTGATATCTTAAATCGATCATTTGTCGTATTCCGGAAACTACGGAGAAAATGTCACCCATTACGCTGTATGACGTTGTTTGTTAGGTACGATATTTGTCAACGGACCGTCATCGTGTGTATCTTATCGGGCAAGTAATGGCAATTCATAACATGTGTGGAGATTGTCTATGTCCATTATAAATTGGAAAGTACTAAAGAATTCAATGGGCAAACTTCTGCTTAGAACAGCTTGCATAACCAAACGAGTCCTAGAGGTTTAACTTCTAATATCTTAGAGTTGCGACTTCTGAGGTTTTAATGTCCGTAAAACAGTACAGTATACAGTACAGTATACAGACAGTATACAAAACTCTAAGCTGTTATATTACGGAAAGTACCTTAAAATCAAATATATTGTTTTCTTCCTACTCTAAAAATATCTTGCCCTCATCGATAAACAAACATTGCTTGGATTTTCCAAGCGGCCCTCCGCAATCACTGAACAGCAAAATAGTGTTAATGGTCACGCTATGCAAGGAAAAACAGAAAGTTTCTAGTTTTTTTGCGCGACTACCACCCCTTCGTGGTAGCCATGCTGCCCGAGCAAGGTATGTAAATTAGGTCCAAGGAGAAAATGTTCCCCCTTCGGTCGGTAAAGTGACCACCCGGACCGGTATAGGGGTTTCAAGTTCGACAAAGCGACTATTGACCCCGGTCGTCGTCCGCGCCATCGTCTTCGCGGTGTTGACGGCCTTTCGTGCCGGATTCGGTAGACTTTCTTGGCCTTCGCCTAGCCCTCCGAATTTTCGGTTTCGTTCCTGCTTGGTGTGACGCCATTTTGCGAGCGAAGAAGTGGGCATTAGTTGTTACGATTTTCCTTATCTCGAGACGCTTCGTAGTTACCCATGTGTCACAAACTGAGCCATCACAGGGCATAACAGAAACGAAGCGTCCATGCGTGTTGGATTACTGCAGCGTGGTTAGAGTTATTGATTTTCGTAAGCATTTCTAATTGACCAATGGTCAGACATGTTGCGCGGAGTTCATGTGCCCCTGAAGCCCACTCCATACCCTGTCTGTTTGGACGTGTTTCGTGAGCATTTGACATCAGGTGATCTTTCACTGGTTCCGTGGAATAATTTTATGATGTGTTAGGTTCGGCTTTATCTGTCCGATGGGATCGGGAAAAGAAGCGAGGTAATGATCATGTCCCTGTTGCACGCTACGGATGCCGAAACTGTGACAAAGCAATTGGATGTAGGTTAATAATTAACAACCTGGCTCGCAGAATACGGCCACCAGATACTTTGATGCGTTACGGGTACTAGTTTCAGTACCGTGGTGCCATTACAATCGCCCGGCATCAAATTATACTATATCCAATATACTAAAAAACATATTCCACCCTTCGGCTGGTATCGTAATTCAGACATGTAATTGGTAGGAGGGAAAAAAAACAAAAATTCCATACATACACCATCCCGTGCGAAAGGCCGTTTCCTTCAAATGGTGTGTTGCGTGACGATGCTTTAAAATATGCTCACGCAAGGCTCAGTATCGTTGTAAACTATCGGACCCTACGAAGCGGCCCGAAGTGCAAACACTAATGACCAAGGTCAGTGACATTTAAACGCCATTTCCTGTGCCTCCGCAGTGACACATCCTTCAAACGTTGAAGGTTTTATTCGTTAGTACGCGCTATGAATTGGACTTTGGTTTGTTACAATCCGCAGCAAATATTGCTCTAGGTTAGGGCATTGAAGCGGACAAGGACATCCTTACCGTGAAAGATCCTCGGAACTCTCTTCAAGAGGATGCTTAAAACTTTGGTTGGGAAAAATTTTAAAGTATTGTTAAATTTTTATTTTTACAGTGGAAATCTGTCATACGAAGTTCTACAGCATTTCTTTTCTAGTGGTACTTCTTAGTTCTTTCAAATTCTTACTTCTTCCTAGCCTTCTAGACCTGCTTCTATGACGTCAATGTTACCACGAAAAGACGTTTTTGTCGATTTCGAACAAAAGACTACGACTTATATTGGTGGGAGCATTTATTATTATTCACAAAAAAATCTAAAAATAAACGATACCATCACAATTGCGTATTTTAATTCCAACACCTTTCAAGGCGAAATATTTGGCGCCCACAAAAGGACACCTTGGTGTGGCGCAACAAAGCAAGTTTTACCAATTTCATGGAAACACTCCCGACGGGCTGGGGAAGTTTTATGGCCATGACGATAGCATCACCAAGGGCAACCAAACCAAGGATAAGAGAAACAGTGTGAATAAGCAAACGTGAACGACTGACATACACACACTCACACATTCAGTTACACAAAGCGACACAAATATTACTTACTCATTTCCTCTGGAACGAACCAGTATCGGCTGGTTGCGAGGCCCACCGCCGGTTGTGCTCAGGTTGGAGGTGGAATTTCGCAACGGACTACGGCCCCGGTACACCTTGCCATTGTTCATCCGCTCGATGCTGTTCGAGCGGCGCGCTTGGGTGGCGGTTGCGCCATTGTTGTACTTGTTGTTCAGACTGTTCGATCGCTTCATGCCGCCACCGGTCGCACCGCCGCCATGATTGTTTAGCCTGCTGCGCACGCTGCCACCGCCATTGATGTTGTGAAAAGTGTCAGCGCCACCAACTACGCCACCCTGCCGTCGGCCACGCTGGTTGTTCAGCTGCTGCGACTGGGGTTGGATGCGATGATGATTCAACGATGTCGAGGATGTGTGCACGGCTGGTGCCGCGTGCTGCGACCGGTGCGGTGAGATACCACGTGTTGAGGTGGAGGTACCCGGTGGTTTGTACACCATCCTAAGCACCACCGTGAAGTCGCGGTCGTTCAGCAAAGCAAAAAACTAAGCACTTTTTCACACTCAAACACGACGCGATATCCACCAGTTAAACCATCGCCTACTACGAACTTCACGTATCCTCCCTGTCCCGAATGCGGGGAACGTTTTTCTTTTCACTCCCGTCGTTTAATGTGATTGTGCTGGCGTGTGTTTGTCATTAATTTGTAGATTTGTTTGCGCTCCGTGGGAGTTTGGTTAGATGTGTGTTTTTATGATGGCAACATGTCACTCTCAAATGGGCTCACAAACTGAAAAATTAATGCACTGTCGTTGTTAACACGAACGCGATTAAGCGGCTAGTGCGCTAGTGCAACATCGACGAAGAACGTTGGTGCTCCCAAGCCCACGGATTTTACTAAACACGTGTCCGGGTGGCTTATTGACCGGCGGCTTTTAAAACGCCTGTTTTTTTGGGGTAACCATCCTGACATCATTTACGAGCCACAGCAAATGAAAAATTCATTTCGGGAATGCCTACTCACCGCTCTGTACGATTACATCGACTGAGCAGACAGTTGCGCCAGGAGCTGCCACTTTAAACGCTGATCCAAGCTCAACGGAATGACCCAAATAGACCGAAAGCTCGTCCTCGTGCGTCGTTGACATGTTTATCTCACAGCAACAAATTGATATTGGTCACGTGATTCTGGTGATCTCGATTCACCAAACAAAAAACCCAACAATGTTGTACCGGTCAGCAAAAAATTCGGTCAGTACTGCACCCGGGGGGAGGGAGAAAACGGGCTCAAACGACTGGCAAAAGGACGTCGACGCGGTGGGC
>JXXB01028494.1:0-11350 GCA_000956275.1 Anopheles koliensis | reverse complement strand
AAGAGAGAGAGAGAGCGCACCCGAAAAGAACAGCTTGTGTTAGTTGCATCTTTCGGCGGAGGACGCGAACAATGGACGCTTTCGGACGGTGGACACCTCCCCAAACGAACGATGCTGGAGCGTGCTGGTCGTCGTGTGAGCGGCGGAACACACAAAACGGCACGGTGAGACGCAAACAACGAGACGACCAAACAAAACGGCCACTGTTACAAACAAAAAAAAAATGCGTTCCCCGTCCGCGTGTTTGTATGCGCAAAATGGTCGATTATTTTCCGGCCACCACTACTAGCTGTTACCTCCGACCTCCCTCCACGGGGTATGATGGACCCCGAAAGCCATCGCGAAAAGCCAATCCACATCAAATGATGAGTTACGCTCATTACGCGTGTCCCGAGAGGCACAACTCTCGGTGGTCACCGTCGAAAGGTACAGGGAGGACAGGGCAGGCAGCAGGTGCTTTCCCCGCCGACAGCCTCTCCTCATGCACGTCACACGCGCCACCATCCGAATGAATGCCTAGCAAAGCCTACTTCGCGGGATTTAAACAAGCGTCAATGTCGTGTGGATGTATGGTGATGTTGCGTATGGAAGGGGTTTCTCGTTTTCACACCCAACCAACAACACTTGACTGGTTGACCCTTGTGGGTTATTGCAGTGATGCGTTCGAAAATCACAGAAGCGTGAGCCTTTTATTTGACCCTCCGGATCGGTGTTTATGAATTTGAACAGTAATTGGACCGTGCCGAAAACTCGTGCCGTATGACTTATGGTCATTACTGCGACTGAAAGGTGCATTTAGCAATTGTTTATCACAGCATTATTTACACTCGATTAAAGTAGTGTAAACAACGGGCAATGTGTTCGTTTTCTGCATAAAAATCACTTTCCAATATAGAAGATGTTTATATGAGATAAGAAAAAAATTTCCTTAAAATATCTCCATTCTAGACTGCGCTTGCACAATAAACGAATTAATCTAGAGCTCCGTGATTTCTAATATCACACGTTTGATAGAGGTTGATATTGTACCTATAATCGATCCGTTTAATGAAACTATAATGCTATAACTAGCTTGTAGTTAACTTTCAATTTGCTTTTCAAATTCTTTATTGAGAAATGGTAGTGTAATTAATTTTCAGGCTAATAACATATCAGAAAAGATTCTTACTCTTGACGTAAAGAAAAACACTGTAAAACTTGTTATGTTGTCAGCCTACTAGACTGATGTTACGACCAGCTCGCCCGAAATGTAACAGCCATTAGCGTTAATATATCAGCGTTAATTAATATATCAACATGTCATCACACCGTCGCATCGAGTTCTAAATCGATGGGTTTGGTTTAAAACCCCAACATTCACGGCAGCAAGAGTTTGTGGTGAATAATAAGTTTGGTGAAATATAATATAAATTATTTAGGATTTAAAGAACTACATTAAATGAACTACAGAGAATCGATGAAAAACGCGCTAGTGAAGGCTTTTTGAAGTAAAATATAGATTATAGTTTTATTTTTTATTAAGTTCACTCCTATGTTATACCATATTATGCGTGTTCATTGTAAGCAAATCTGTTACACGTAAAGGTAAAATCAAAATGTTCCAAATTAGGAAATAAAGATTGCCCACACAAAGATTGTACTCTTCTCACTCCACGATCGCCTCCATCCCAGCCACCGTGATGACCTTTAGTACAAAGGCAAACATCGCTTCATCTTCTGCATCCTCAGAACCGCGTCCTTCAACAAAACTTGTTCACAATTGATTTATACGGAAAACAAATTAACAACTCTCACACCATCCAAACCGTCGCACCTCACACGCAACCGCACACGCATCGACGGCCAGCCTAAACGGTGTCGCAAACCGTCAACCATCAAAAAGCCCGCGAAAACTTTATCGATTACCACGTGAGAACTTGGGGCGCGCGCGTGTTCGTGCTCTTCGCTTCGCAATAGAATGAATTTGGTTGCGAAAGTTTATTAAAAACTTCCACTAAAAGAAGCAATGCATGGGCGTGATGGGGCTCAAGGCGATGGTCATCTGCCGATACGGGGACAGATTTATAGAAATATTCTTGCGTGCTTTCCGGGGTGGTGTTTTCTTGCAAAAGTTTCTTAATTAAAATTAACTTCCATGCGGCAAAGTGATGTCGTTATTTAATTTTATGGCGTAGTGTTCACGGTTCAACGATAGGGTGAGTAACAGGGCTCTCGATGAGCTTTATATCATGAAATTTCAATGAGGTGCTAGCAATTAATCATTTGAAATGAGTTGATTGGTGCGGAAAGTAAGACGTATCATCGCGTATGTTATATTCGTAGCCCTTTTAAAAGTTCCCGCAAACCTTAGCCACAAATAAAAACGTTTTAATCAACTGTTGTTTTTTATATGTAAATAATATGAAATCTAAACAAATCGTCTTCTGACTGACATTTATGACCGATTGGTCCCTTGGAGTTGATGTTTGAAAATAAAAAAACACTTGTTTTGTAATTCCTATTTTGTCAAATATATAAATAAATTGAAATAACCATTCCGATACTTTAGATCGTTCAATTTAATACCTTGGCTAAAACCATTACGAGATAAAGTTGATGTGAAATCAATGTTCAACTGATTTGATGTTGAATCATACTTTGAGCAACTTCGCATTATTACTCAACCCATCCCATCCGACCGAGCAGATACTGGACAAGATCAAAGCAGCTTCCCCAAATAATAGCCCAAGGGACCATAATTACGGAAGTCCCAACAGAAACCCACAACTTTATCGTTATTATACACAGAATAGTTTTGCTCTGGGCGGCCTGATTTTCTCCCAGTTCGCTCTTACGTAAGCACAACCTGTGGTGCAATCGGGAAAGCTAATATCATATCTGCCCAGCTCAAGCCGTTCTACTACGGCGGTAGATAAGCTTGTAAATGGGGTTGGCTATTTCGGTTCGTCCCAAACCGGGGAAGTCAACGCGATGCCTCCGTTTTTATTTACTCCCCGCGTGTCGTAGCGTAGCCTATTTTTGCGATTTTGGTGAACGGCCATCCAGGAATAGATTCGACCACATTCGGCCCGTCGACGGTTCATGGGAAAATGGCACGGGTCAGTCGGAAAACGAAGCCAATCACTTTCCTATAATCAAACGATTAACCGTTCCGCGTGGTAATAAATCACCGAGCGTTTTGGTGGCTGGCGGTAAATCAACAATTATCCGCTTGTGCAGCGTGTCGATTCGTGACTGGTGCGATTGGGGAGGAATCGAAGTCCAATCGAAAGCAATAGATGCGGCGGTGCGGTGGTGGAGATCGGTACGAAGTTCCCCGCGTGCCGCTCCATTTGAAGCACGAGTGGTAGGGTTCGTGGTCGCGTAATTTATTCACCTCACCAAACCGATCGATACGTACGGGAGAGAGGGAGGGAGGGGAAGCGGAGGTGAACATTTCCGTAAAGGAAGAAACCCCAAAACACCTTCGTTGGCCTACTCGGCACATAGTACGATCATTGGGATATAATTACATACAACCTTCCGCCCAAACGATGACACCGAAACAAGCGATCGGATGAACTGCGATGAATTAACACCCAATCATGTTCGAGCTCAGTGAAGTGTATCATATGTTCGAAGATATTGCACCCGTCTAGCAAACCGGAAGCTCGTTGTAAAATGGAACACACAAAAAAAAACGATTGCTTTAATTATTTTCGGTGTCTTTTGGAATGTGCTATTGAGTCGAACCGCGAATGCCGATGACCTCACCGGAACGGTGATACGGTGAGACAAGTGGATCAGCTTCATCCCGAAACGTTTGTCACATGCCGCACACGATTGCACCTTGCTGCACATGACGTGGCGCATGACTGTTTGTATGTTAATGGCGATCGTCACTTACAAAGCACAATTAACATTCAATTCGCAACATTCGTGCGTCTTTCCGATTGACTCATCATTGACCGAGCCGCTTCCCGGGCTTCGGAACCTTCAACACGGACAGCGACAGCTTCGGAAATGGGCAGAAACGGTCCGTGAACTTGCGACTGCTATTTGCTCGGCCTCGGCTTCCTTACGGTGAACCATTGCCTTAGGCGAGCAGGACCGCCGGTTTCGGCCGTTCGTTTATTTCTTTCCGCTGTCTCACACCAGACGCGCTTCTTAGGTGAAGTACACGTTCTCCCTCCCTTCCCTTTGGGGAGGCTCATCTTCGTTCCGGTGGTTGCCTTGATCGTGAATCGGGGTCTTACCCTCCGCTGGACGAAAAATACCAGATACCGTCGTCGTCGTCGTCATCGTCAAACCGTGGCTCATCGTCAGCTGGGAATTAATTAGTTTATAAGTATGATGACCGTAGCGAAATTGTGGTTAACGCCAGTACTGAGAGCTTACTCTTTGGTTCTGTGTTTTCGGATACGGATACGGATGCGAGTGTCTGGTTTTGGCGTCTTTCTATGCAGACCGTGTAATTCGATATTCTTCTAAAGATGTACTAATGAACACGCATTTAACGAGTATCGATAATTTTTGGAAGATTTCTCAGCGTGTCTTAGGTTATTTAAACGTTATGTTACTTCCAAGTTTGAGGACATGTTGATGAACACTCTTGGAACTCATTGTATAAAAACATAAAAACTTAAGAAAAATAGTAGTTCTATATATCAATGACGAGTATAGCTCTCTTTCGTCCCTTAGTGATCATCACGAGAGGATAATAAAACTCCATTAGTGCAATACGTGGTATAAAAAATGCAAAAAGAAATTTTACCGTAATTTTACCGTACGAAGTTATTTTAGGATCAATTTTATTTACTTCAGTTTTTGTGAAAAAAGTTTTTAGAATTTTAATCTATTTAAATCATATATTTATTATTGTAACTTGACTTAAGTTTAAAAAAAAACTATTTAAAAATGATTTTTAAACTGGTTAATAAACTGAACAGAATTAATAAAATTATTTAAAAATCATTTTGCAACGAATACGTTATTTAAATTTAAATTTTAAACTGGTTAATAATATGAATTGAGTTCA
This sequence comes from Anopheles koliensis, assembly GCA_000956275.1. Classification (NCBI taxonomy): domain Eukaryota; kingdom Metazoa; phylum Arthropoda; class Insecta; order Diptera; family Culicidae; genus Anopheles; species Anopheles koliensis. The sequence continues at coordinate 6,333 of JXXB01028494.1, read as the reverse complement.
TAAAACTATGTAAACATTATTTTGATCATGGAAATTCTGGTTTTATGCGAAAGAATACCAAGTCACGAAGAATATAGGGTAGCATATCAACACTTTGTTACGAGCTATATCCAACGACAAGATTGCCATGTTGTATTTTTTCTAATATTATTTTAAGCTACTATTTCGAGATATCTTAATCGGTCCAGTCGAGCGTAATCCAATCCCACCGATGATGTTTCACTCTATTGCATTGATAATTGAACATTAAAACGATCATTCCCCAACCGATTCACTGGGTCGGAAGTAACGAACCGACCGCATGTTTTCGTGGCAAAGACGCACATGGCGGGCTTCCGATCCAATTAAAACAATAAACTATGCACACCATGTGCCATGTGCGACCCTTTCTTTATTATTCTGTGCGAGACCCATCACGGGAACGGTGATCCTGTTCCTTCCTTTATCCTGCTTGTTTCTTGGCGAACTTTGCGTGTAAGAAAACATACCGTTTTGTTCGTTTGAACTTTCTCCGTTTTGGTGTATTATTTGGGTTTTTTTTTCTTGAGTGTCCTATTTGGTGGCAGATGAAAGAAAGTTCGGTTTTGAATAGACGTTATCGGTTGCATTATAGTTTACGGTAGTGCCATTATTTTTAAGGGAAAAGGAGAGGAAATAAAACAAAAACATTGATCGCTTTGAAGATCAAATTACATTTCTATCAGCAAACAATCAAAACGCTTTTCGATAAGAGCACGCGAAGAAGCGTGTGTTAAAAATACGTATCCTCATTCGATTTAAATCCTTCTTTGAATGAGCTAACAAAAATGTGCATAATTCAATAAAAGGGCCCATAAAAACATGCCCACACTCTACCGGTTTATCGGACAGAATGCAACCTGAACGGATCAATAGGAACATAAAAAAGTGAAGGTCGAACGATGGAAGGAACCCACTCCGTTTTAGCCGTTGCATCCCCCAGGGGGCCAATACGGGGGCCGTTTGGGTGACCAACCGTAACAGCTCCCGAAATCAGTTAAGGGTTAGCAAAGGTTACAAAAATTCAATAACCCACGAGGGACTGGCGCTCGTAAGTCACTCGCATGGAGTGGTGTGTTTTTGTCCGATTTTGATTGGAAAATTTAACAGACCTGACCCCAGTTTGTCAACTAACCGTTCCGGTAGTGACCTTCCGGCTGGTTGGAACCACCGTAGGTCGGGGCGTCCAACGTGAGGGGAAAATTCAATTTCCATTCAATTCGACGCATGAGCTGGGTGGAAACGTTCAACCACTGCACCCGAATGAATGAATCCCATGGGGATTGAAGAAGTGCCTTCCTGCCCACAATGCACCTGCTGCGTGCGTGTGTGGGCGAATCGTTATACCGGAAGCAAACCTGACTCGAACTCGAATGGTTGGGCCACTGGTCGTGCCTCTGGAAATGGTGCCTGGAACCTCAATCGTGGTCGTTGTTACTGGCCACGGTCGATGTCGTTGTATTTGCCTTTCCCAAACATGCAACGCACTGGGTTATGTGTCACTTTCGAGTCGCTAGCAAACTCCCTCGGTCATGTTTTTTCCTCACGGAGCGTTGAATACCGTCGGTGCGTCTTTCGGGTTTGAAAGTAACCGGGTCTGAAGCGTCGGTTTTTTTTTATTTTAACAGCAGAACGCTTCGAGTAGAATTGTGGTGAATAATTCATAATTATTTCATGCGTTCACGCATAGCCATTCCCCGCGCATGGGCCGTGAACTGGCGCCCCGGCCGAGAGGAAGCGATGCGATGCGATCGTAACGAGCTGAAGATAAAGAAAACCCCACAACAACGAAAAAAAAAAACAGCCAAGCAAGGAAGGTAAGAAGCATTACTGTAGCAGCATGCTACACAAACGGCGCAAAGAAGCAGGCGGCGTTTTGCGCCCCCGAAACCTTTAGGGACTCTGTTTTGAGCCCTGTTTCGGGATGACCAGTGCCAACACCCCCTGGGCAAGAGAGAGAGAGGGAATATAAAACCCAGCCAGACAGACTGAGACGCAGCAGGAACGGGAAGGGCAAGGGCTTCCCAGGCAGCGATCACCTGCTGACCGAGTTCGTTTCCTGTCCGGAAAAAAGTGAAGATTCTGTCCAGCTTTTACCTTCGGAACCGTTTCGGAGGGTAAGAATACACACGGGGAGGAAAGGCTACCTTTTCTGGTTTAAACAGCCCTTGTTGTAGGAGCATCATGCAAGTAGTTGTTACGAATTGTACGTTGCTATGCAAGTAATATAAACTGAAGAATTAATAAAGTCATATCCATAAGATTTCGAGCAAATGAACTCGCGTTAAAAATTGAACCGATTTTTTTTTTCAATCCATTCTTAGAACTGTAGCATCCATCGCGCACGAAATAATAACATTCAAGTTATAAATCCCGAACTATCCGATGAAAAAAAAAACGTAAAAAAACGTGAAAAAAACCTTCTATTACCTTGAAGAAATTCCCATAATTATGGTGGCATGTTTCGCTTCCCCCGAAAATAAGCTTCTACCTGTGTAACAACCTAATGCCGCTGCATTTTTTAACACAGGTTGAAATATTAAACGAAAAAAACAAAACTGCTGAGGGAAGCTCTTAATCTTATTACGACGATGAAAGGGTTCCCCCGTTGCGGTGCAGAGAAAAACCAGTTCAAGGATAAATAGTGTCTTCACATTTGCTTTCGAGCCATTTAAACACGGCCACTGGCAGCGGGTTTGATTTGTGTGTATGCTTCTTGGAATTTCCTTAATCATATTGAACTGTCCCGCCCGGCTACACGGGACAGGACACGATGGACCGGAAAGTAGCATGATCTGAAGCATATATATTTGTTGGCATGTTTTTGTTATGTCGTTTGATGTTTTATTCTGGCACTGGGATCATCTCTATTGGTGAGAAGCGGGTTGATTTCTTCACGAAACGGGGTAAATATGGTGCATGGTATTTAACGCTTTTTTTCTGCTTTCTCTAACTGCTCTTCCAGGAAGGATATTAGAGGAGCAGCAAACAAGCTTAACCGAATTTGTATATCATATCTAGGGGTATTTAGACAAGCTACCTAAGCGCTTTTTCAAGAGCTCAAGGATATTAAGAACGGTAGTTTAAGGGAGCATTTTAAATCTTCAAGCTAACCGGCGATTTCAACGTGCATAAAGTAGCAACAAGAATATCAATAATAATCCCCATTAAAAAGAATGTTTTTAGTTTAACATAATGCAAAATCTGGTTTTACAGCAATACTAAAAGTAATAGCAGATCAAATAATATTAAAAGCCTGATAATGGAGCCGGACCGGAACTTAAAAGTCCAACTAAATTCGCCCTTTTGTACAAAATTTAGTTATCATTATAGCTTAAAACGAAGCCAAATGTTTAACAAAAAAGTCAAATTTTTCATTCAAATAAAAAAAAACGGAAAAATCACCAATACACACAAACACAAAGTATTTCACAAAGCAAACAAACCGAAACGTTCATGAAAATAGTTTACTCCTTTACTTTACCTCCTCTTCTCACACGTACCTGTGCAATAATTTGGCACCGAATTTCGGGATCATATATTAATTCGATCGCACTTGATGGTCCATCAGTCTCTCATGACTTTTGTCGATCCGGCGCTGTGGTTCATTGCAACATTTACTACTGCCTGTGTGTTAGATTTCACGGGATCATTGGTGTTCGTCAGTAGCAGTAGCAGGAGCGAGAGTGCACAATTGCACAAACAACCTGTCGATCGTCAATAACATGGATGGCAAATCCAGCACAACCACCCGTCCGCCGTCCCGATCTCGCCCCGAACATTGCCTAGCTTAGCTCGAACACACCGTCACTATCGTAAAACGCACACTACGATCGTAAACATTTCATCCATCGAAACGACCGTGTTGATCGCCGCCGGTTCGGATTGCTTTCGGTCGTGTTGAGATCGAGATCGTCACGCACAGGGCACGACAGGGAGGGTGGTGGTGGTGTCACCGGACCGGCGAGACCACGAGAGATGCAATGCATCATTAGACACAAAATGAGCCACGGTGGTAACCACTTGCCACGCACTTGGAGGGTCTCGTTACCGCGGCGACATTTGGATCTCGCGCCTTCGGCTGGGATTTTGACTCGTTCGATGAAGATGAAGAAATCGCTTTTTCACGTCGTAAGTCGCATCCGTTGTTTTACCGCAGCTTTTTTTCGCCATACTCGAAACGCACACACACACACCTCCATCGACACTTGGTGACGTGCGGTGGTGGTTAGTCGCTGATAGCCACAAAGCCCAACGGACGTTCCGAGGCGATGTAACCACTTCTAACGCACATCGCTAACGACCGTGATCGTTTTCCGTTTTCCGAACGTGTGCTGTTAATGGCAATGATGATGATAATGATGGCGCCTCGCTGCTACTACTATTGCTTCAACGAATATAACGCACTATTCCTCCACTCCAGCCAATCGAAAAACACTGTAGTGTGAGCCTCGTAGAAGAAATGATCATTTAAAGCAAAACAAACAAGTGATTCTAAAAATGAACGCGAAAACCTTAAAACAGTTTTCAACACGCCCGAAAGGGCTTGTGTTCTCTTAGTTATTTTTTCAGCTGCACTATCATTTTTGGTTCTCAGTACTGGCGGGTTGTGTGCTGCTTTTATCGACACATTTGAAATAGTAATTTAGAAGGCCTTAAAAACAAACGCACACACTCACACACTGATTTCATCACATGTGAATCTCTCCAACTGTTGCTGCAACTAGAAACGCACTGCCTGCAGTGAAAAAAAAACAAACAAACAACACACAACACGCAAAAAAACCTGTAGCCCACAAGCAGGCACGCAATTATCGTAAAAATTGTGTTCTGCGCTGTTTAGAGAGTGTGCCCAGTGCCCACCCGGAGCCTCACACACATAGAGGAAACAAAAAATTGCCGCCAAACACTTACACCGCACCGCACCGCAGCCTAGAAGGCAGAAAACCTACCACTTGACGCTGGCTGGATATCGTTACGACACATACACACTCGCGATAAGCGCGGCACGCGAAGCACGTTTCGCGGTTTGTGAACGATTTTTCTCACTTCAGAACAAAAAGCTGCAAGCTACGACGACAACTTGCACACCTCAACACTCGACCAGGAGTACGCTTCAGGATCGCACCGATCAAACCGTGTTACTATCGGATTTGTTTTTCATTCAACGGCAAACCCAAACCTTCAACAAGTGTACATCGCACGCAAAACTAACGCGAGCTCGAGAACGCTTTCGATCACGAGTGATATTCGTACCCGGTTGTTTTGGTTTTGTGTGTGTGGAACGTTTCCGGCAACGACGAAGGACACGGACGACGGGCACCACCGTTACGAGGACGACCGACCGTGGGACGCGCACAACCGACAAGGTACGCAGTTCAAGCGAGAGTGGCAAGAGAAGCTCCAACTGCATACCATAAACGCGCTCGTTTACAGGTGTGCAGCAGTGAGCTTTCTTTGCTTTGGACACATATAGTTTTACTCCCGGGCTTTTGCTCTACGCTCGTGGATGATGCGCTTCACAGTTTGCACTGCTTTGCTGTAGCATTTCTTTCAATGGTGGTTATAATTATTACTTTTTAACAATTTTTTCTCTATTTTTATTTTTCCCGATTGCTTCCTGCACTAACAATATCACAAGTGTTCCGGTTTTGGCTTAAATATCCGACTTTGCATTTTCTAAAATTGGGTTTTCAAGGAACTTAATGTACGTTTTTAGAATTACCATAAAAAAATAGTAAGTTTATTAATAATTTAAAACAGAGGTTTTTGCTTTTTATGATGTTTATTTTCTTCAAATAATAAATCTTTAGTCAAATTATTTAATAGTTTTCACCTTCCAGTATACTATGTACCTCCTATACTTTATAAAATCAATAATAAATCCATCATAAACATAAGCACACAGTTTTGTTTGAATTTAAAATACGATCAAGTAAGCAGTCCGCAAGCTTTGAAGGCCCATAGTGCAGTATTGCTCGATGAGAGGAACATTTTCGTCTTTCTCTCATTCTCTCATTTTTAACATACGCGTATGTTGCGAGCGAATGCTTGTGTTGGTGTTTATTCCGAAAGCATTCGTAAAAGTTTCTCGAACGATTTTCTGTAGAAGCTTCACGTGTAAAATTTGCGATTGCTCGTTACAGTTGAGATTCGGGGGTTTACAAAAGATTGACGATCAAGAAATAAGCATATATTCTAGTTTTCTTTATATAAGCATTTATTTTTCAATTCTTTTAGACACAACATAAAAAGACACATACATTACATACAAAAGAAAGTCAAAACAATATGAATTGAATAGATAATAACGAA
>JXXB01028463.1:0-10208 GCA_000956275.1 Anopheles koliensis | reverse complement strand
AGAGAGAGAGAGAGAGAGAAAGAGAGTTGTTAAAGTACTTTTCAATTTTCAAATAAATATTTTCAAGTTTGAATTAAAATATTTCACCTTCTTTTTTCTTGATAAATGCAGACATTTGTATATACATAAATTACATAAATACATAAATATAAAGTTTCCAGATCATAGACTATTCATTACATTAGTTTTTATTTCCAAATTATCTCACATGATCAGGTCCGACTCTATTAATACTTCGCAGTAAAAAATAATAAAAACATATTTGATAATAATTTAGGATAATTATTAATATGTTTACAGTATTGCTGATTACTTTTTTCGAATGTATAAATAATATGCTTGGGATAATGTTTATATAAATAAAATACCATTCTACCATCAACTAGCTAAAACGATTACCCTGTCGCAGACACAAAGGTAGCTCGACGTAATTGTATTCATATGATCTCAAACGCCATAGCGAACGCAAACCCATTTGCTGCATCAGCTTCAGCCGGAGCTGGGCTCGCATATAAATAAAAATGTTCACTGGTTTGAAGTGTTGACATAACATTAAACCGTCCGAATCGATTTGATCTATTTCGCATTATGCATGCGTCAAGACTAGGTTAAATAAGCGTTACGGTTGAAACTTTAGGGAGAAGCATCATGCAATAAAACCACAACAGAGAAATGTTTCCAAATGGTGACAAAACAATGTCCTTTGAACGGGAAAACGGTGTGCAAATGGCAGAGAAAAGACCCAAGCCGCTCCAAACCGGCGGATCCAATTGGGTCTAATAAAAATTTTAAATAATGCCGTTCCGGAGAAAAAAGAAAACAAAACGGAGGCATAAATATTGAAACATTCGTGCATAAAATGAGCAGGAAGGCGTCCCTCGTTCGCTCGTTCCGAGATGTGGAACGGATTGTACCGTAGCGAAGAATTTTGGGGCTGCCGTCAGAACGGGTGGAAGATTTCGATAGAGGCTCCTACCAATCGGTATCGGTTTGGAGATAAAAAATTAAACCACGAGCTGCTGAAATGAAAGCTAGAATAACAAATCGTTTAAAATATTTGCTACTGTTCAAGCGTGTGTGTGTGTGTGTGTGTGCGTGTTTTGTTTCCTTTTCCCTCCGTGATCCTTCGGACATCATGGATCCGGTGATCGTTTTTCTTTCCTGTACCATAACGAAAGAGCGAGATGAAAGCCTTTATTCCTTCTTGTCTCTTCCTCACACCAGGCTCGATACATTATGCATAAGTGATTAACATACTTTTATATGATTCGATTATTCGGATCGGGCGCCGCCACCTCCACCTCCTCACTGTTGTGGTGGCTATGCATAATTGAGGCAGCATCCGAAGGGGTTAATCAATAAATTTGTTCTTCGAACTTCCACTGGTCATCGAGAACGATCGCGTCGGGGAGCAGTAAAAATCGAGAAAAAAACAAACACACAAAATCTCAACCGGTGGCGATGAAACAGTGGCGCAAATTAACAGATCTCGAAACGTTTGCCTAATGTGCGAAGCCCTCGGACATGATTGATCGGGAGGTGATCCGGAGGCGACGATTAATCGACAACGTAGCGCAACCGTTTCCCGCCGGCGTTCGGCTGGGCGTTAAATATTCATCTTTCCGGGCGGAGACACTATGAATAAAGCAACGCGGCTGCAGACGGGGACAGAACGCTTCGTGCGGTACTGATTTAAATATTATCCAGCAGCCAATACGATACGGATGCGTGCCGACAGGAAGGATCCCATTCGGGTTGATTGATTGTTGCCCGGCCCATTCGGTGGCTGCTGCGGTGGCCGCGATGAAATTCAAACGAGACCGAGCGGAATCACAGCATCTTCGGTGGGTCGGGGATGGGGTGCACTATGTTTATGATAATTGGGCAATGCATATGCTACAAATTAACTCCCGATGTTTTCAGAAGCGGACGGATGAGTGACGGTCATCGTGTCGTACGAGTTTTAACTGCATGTAGAACGTGTGGGGAAGGCTTGTATAACACTTTTTATAGTTTTATTTATGTGGTAGGAAGTAAGCTGTGGGAAATGGTATTGAAATGAAGAAAATAGTTGTGAAGCATTGTAAAAATTGCTAACTTGACTAAAATTTATCATTCATATTTATAAGCAAAATTGACGTAGTGATAATACAACAATACTTGACTATAATATGGTTTAGTTAAAAAAAGAAACTTTGCAGAGGATTAATAACATTCTTTCAGTATGCAAAAGAGTTCAATCTTCTATATTACGATTTTTTCCAACTAAGGCCCGTTAGTTGTGTGTTAGAAATAATTTTAATTGGTTATGATATTTTATGATCAACATGATCGTATGATTTATTTGATCATTTTTAATTTTGTGATCATTTTTATCAAATGGTATCTTAATGATTTCTTTGTTCTAGCAAATGTTGTAATGACCAAATTAATCTTTCAATAATAACATTTGAAACAATGTTTGTAGGACAATTTTAAATTATCCATGTTAAAATATTCTAAGCATCCAAATTACTGTCACAAAAGCAAACTAAAAGAGAAGAAAAACTTTTTTATCACTTCAAATTGAAGTTCAATTTATGAATGAAATATCATTTTGATTTTTTTGTTTTTAAACATTTAGTAAGAAATGTTATACCACGCTCCTTATGGAAAGGAAAACTCTCGTCTTATATGGTTGCATTTTTAATAATTTCAAATCAACATTCAGTCAACATTTCAACACAGCACATTCCATCTTTACTTTAAAGCGAAAATGCATCATGTCGATTTTGTGAAACATCACGCTCAAATTGTAGAACTTGGTTTTCATACCGAAATAAAACGCACCGTTTTGCTCTCTGGTATGCAGATGGTGTACGTTAGACACTGAACTGTTCTGTTCGTCTTGCGCATCGTTTCTCGAAAGTCGTCCCGATAACACAACCATTATTGCTATCATCAAACGTAGCATAGGTGTAACATAATGACCATGCACCATCCTACGTTGGAATGCGTGCATCCCGTCGTGGGGCTATTCGGGAACACAGGGAGAGAGAGAGAGAGAGAAAGAGAGGCTGAGCACCAAGTTGCCGAACACCTACCCCAATCACCGTGAGACATGTTTTAATTAAAACCGATCGATCGGAAACGGGCAGGATGCTTTATGAACGCCCAACCGCAACGCGTTGCCTTACCTTCTGCACAGAAGAAAGATTGAACAAAAAAAAAAAAAAGATGCATCTACTCGGATTCGGACCGACACTGGTATCGCCGGGTCGCGGCTCGATCGTACGAAATGATCGGTCGATAATTATGTTCTGGCTTCTGGCGATACGCAAAACATGATCGACGACGAAACGCGATCGCCGTTGTGCACGCCGGTGCAGCGAAAAGCGAGAAGTGAAAAAAAGAAAATGAAAATCGATCAAAAAGAAATCAACCGACCCCGCGAAGATCGCGAAACGGGGCGACCCGTCTGGAGATGATAAATGTTGATAAACGCGATGCTTATGACGATTATTACGTCGTCCTCCGCGCTTGCCGGTGATCCGACGGCGTCCGGGAAGGGTTGGACGTCACTGGTGACCACTGGTGTGGCTTTCGCGGGGTTCAAGGTTTGAGATTGTGCTTGTGCGCCACGAACGAGTTCAATATCACGGAGTGTAGAAGTGAGAAAATGGGACTCTTTTGTACAAATACAAATTGCTTCACCAAATGGTCACTGAATCGGAGGAGGGAGAAGATGCAATTTTAAAAAGGATGAAAATGGTTGTTTATAGTGAAGAGGGTTATAGGAGCTGTTTAAAAAAATTTGTTCATAAATGTGTTTTTTTAAATATCTATCTATGAAAATTGGTTAGAGACCGGGAACGATGTTGAGAAAACTTCCGTCAATACTTCAGTTCCTAACAATGGTCTTCAGAACTTATGATTCTTTCATTCATAAATCGACTCCCGCAATAACACGTGCAATGAAACATTTTAGGGATTTCTTTTATTCTTCACCTCCTGGTAGAACGCGCCGTTGGATCTTATCGCCCCGATCAAATGTAGTTTCCGCCCAAGTATGGCACGTCAACAAACCATAAATTTACCGAACAACACAATCCCCCTCGCGGGCAAGATGCGGGCACTTGAACATGGCACACGGCTAGAATAGCGTTAAATTTCGACGCATTTCAAGACCCACGGATTCATTCATAGCCGGACTCAAGCGAGGGGCTTGGTCGTCGAAGACAGAGACAGCAGCAGCAAAAAAAAAAAAACGATCCATACACCACGGGACATCTCAAAACTTAGCCAGACGCAGAACGTGGTCCTCTGTACGGAAGATCTTTATCAAACGGTACGACGGTTTTGACGAGGAAAAGGGCACTCTTTTTTATTGCTCTTGCTGACTCGGACGATAGGGTTGGGTTTGTGTGTGTAAGAGTGCTTTTTGGTTACCGTTTTACGGTCGAATGTTAATTGCGGATGGTGGCAGTACTTCTGGGAAGCGCCAGGAAGTAACACCTTCCCGGAGCTACCGGAGCGCTGCGATGGACAACTGGCTTCGTATTTGTCCACCGTGTAAGTGAGTCCAGCGTTGTCATTAGTGGGCTGATTGAACGATTAATTCGTACTGTTGAACTCCCCAATGACCAAAGGCCCGTGGCGTAGGCATGTGTGCTCTCATCGCTGTCATCGGACACGTGTCTTTGCCGGAATGGTAGTGTGGGCAAGCGTATCATGTTCGCAGAGATCAATGAATAATCAATATTAATACGGAATGTTCATTTATGGTAATGCTCGACCACTGGAAGTGTTGGTGACTTATTCTGTTTGCTTGCGAGATTACGCGTAACGACTTCCAGGAAGGTATGGTCATATCGAGAAGAAAAATCATTTTCCTTACGGTCCCACGCAAAAGGTGGGCAGGGAAAGACGTAAACAAAAATCTATCAACTTCGAAGTACAACGGATTACCAACGGCAATTGCTGCTGCCCAGTGTCGTCCGTTGTAAGCAAGAAGCTGCATGGCAAACAAATGTCCGAATCATTCCGATCCTAGGACGTCTCTGTCTTAAGCCGCCCCAACCCGAAACAACCGAAGTGTAGCAAATTTGTTGCAGTAGCGGATATCCACCCCGGAATCAAGATGACTACTGGACAGCTTAAGACTCCTTGTGGCTCGTACGAAAACCACGGTAAAAGCACGGATTGTGGACAAACAATAAGTGGGTACTGGGACGAAGTATGCACATCCGCAGATTACACACATCCTGGGCGTGGGTCCTACGAACACAAACACACACCGGAAGACCGTCGTGAGGTACGACGATTCTAATACGAAGATGCAAATATTCCGACTCGGCGACTTGCAGACGACGTCTTATTTGGATTGGACTGAAACAATGGAGTCCAATTGTGCAGTAACTGTTGTACAGTAGGCTAATATTTGTAAAATATTTTGCATTAAGGTATACATTCCTTCGTTACGTTGCGTATTTCACAATTATATTTCGTCATTATATTCCTAAACCCGTTTTAAAGGTCTTCACGATTCTTTGCTAAAATTATTTGCTGAAAGCCTTACTAATGTGCCATAAAGTGTATCTTAGAACGGTAACACTCTCCACCAAGCCGCAGCAAGCGTTGACTTCGACCATAGTTGTTCCACCGCCTACTTCGAAGTTAAGATTGCCAGTTGCCTAGGCAGCAAACTGATAAATATTTTCAAGAAGGTAAGCGCCCTCGACTCGGCTTTCGCAAAGGAATTAATTAATACAATTATGACATATAATACGATTCCCTCACAACGACTGTGGGCGCCGGGTTTTCCGAGTGCTCCAAAATGCGTAAGCTCGAGCGTGCAAGGAAAGGGTCGGACATTGTGTTCCACTGGAGCACGAAATTCCGTCGGTTCCGTGGGGCTTGCGTCTAACTTTGTTGGCTTTGTGCTGCTGGAGGGAACCGGGGCAGCGTAGCAGTGGTACGGATTTCTTCAGCTTATGTAAACGGGGTTCTACTTCCGCCAGGCATCCCCGGTACACGCACTTGCCAGAAGAAGTATAGCGAATGAAGATTTCCGATTCCGATTCGTTTGCATAACACTCCTGGCGGTGCTGCTGGGCGCATCGTTGGCTTCTTGAAGAGCCCAGTTGGATAATACCGGCACGGCTCACATGCAAATACTTCCCAGTAAAGCCAATAGTTTTGGACCAAAACCGTTCGTGGAGGAGTGCGTTCCAACCCAGCGGAAGCGGAAAAGCACCAGTGCTCGAAACGTTTGCCGACGCCGAGGCTAAGATGCTCCTGCACCGCTCACAGAAGCAATTAATCCGAGCCAATGAGTTTGTCACAATGCGAGACAGTTGGTTTTGTTTCGGCTCGTTGATTGTTTCGGGTCGACTTTGCGTGCTAGAGAAATGCTCATAATTCATCTTTCGCAACATGATCCCGACATGAAGTCACCGTTCGGGTTCCGGGTTCGGTTCCGAGATGCGAGCGGTGTTTGCTATGAAAGGATTTATCTGGAGCCGAGTAAATCTTTGATAAGGATTTTATTTATTCACGCCTGGGTTATTGCAATGTACATGTAAAGCATAGCACACGAGTGGTACATTTTGAAGGGTTGTGAAATGTTGCGCAGCTTAGCTTACGCAATATGTTTTCTATTGAAAAACAAAACGAGTAATAATATTTTTTGGCATATGGTACCCGTTCAAAGTGCAATGGTGAACTCATTTAAATTATAGATAGATTCAGAAAATAAAAAAAAAAACCTTTACAATATGTTTTGATGTTTAGTAATACTTTACGATACATTACAGGACCAATTTTTATTGATTTATTCCTCAAGGCAATGCTTTATGAGTATAACTATGTATTTTGAGTATTTGATTACAAATCAAAGAAATGTAACGAAACATTAATTTATCCCCATTTTTTATTTAAATAGTATTTGCATAACCGGTGAAGGCATTTGTTTCTATTTAAAGATCTATTAAACTGAACTAAGGTCTACAGGCCGTAATTGAGATGAAAAAGTTTCCATCCATCATATTCCTATAGCTATCATCCTGGAGTTCCCAAATTTTTCTTAAAATTGAAACTTTTCCGTTTGCCATTGTCGTTCACCATAAATGCATTGTCGTTCTCCCAACACGTGGTTAAAAAAAGCAAACAGTGACTTTCAACCCGTCTTAGTAACAAACTACTCACGCTGGCTTATTATTGCAATCGTTTGGGGATAAAGTCAAGTACAAAAAAAAAAAAAACCCAAAAGATCAAAAACCTGTTCTCCTGTCCCAAACGTTCTTAATCTTATCTAACCACGCGCAGCACAATCCGATGTGCAATTTATTTGTTTCGCGCTGTAAAAATCCTCTTTTCTTTGCTGCTGTAATCAAACGACAGTGTAAAACAGGATGCATCTCACCCGTAGTTGTTGCATCTCGAACCTCCCGAAAGCCACCCTTAGCTTGCCCGGTACACCCGAAAACCACTGGCAGCAATCAGCAAGGCATCGGTCAGTTTGATTGACAGTTTCCGCAACCGTCTTACTATTGCACGCAGGTTGAACCACTGCACGCGTGCATGTGTGTGCTGGGAGTCTTTGGAGGGAAAACGGGGGACGGAAAACAATGGTCAATCCCTTGCACCCCCTCCCTTCCACACCTCCCTCACACACGGGAGATAACGGGAGTTCTGCGGGTCGCTCGCAAAACCCCTTTTCCGTAACATGTTTATTCGTTATCGAGCGCTGTTGACAAAACAAGCACATTTCTTTCATTTTTATTCCCTCGTCGATTGTCACCGCCAAGGTCCCCGCCGAAAAATGTTCCACCGAGAGTGAACGAGAAGGAGCGAGATAGAGAGAGAGAGAGAGAGAAAGCATACTGTTTCGACAGACCACGAGCGGGCTATGGTGACATTTTCGTGTGGGTTTTTCGTGTGTTCCCGTTCCCGGTCGCACCGGCGATCCCTCACCGCTCCGGGACACACTGACAAAGCAAAGTTGGCAAAAATCAAAACTAAGATTGATGAGCGTTCGATGCGACGAGCGTCGTCGTCTCCGGCGTTGACGAGACGTTGACGAATTCCGGATCCTGCTCCGCGCAAAACCTCCCATCTCCCACCGGCACACATGCCAAAAAATAAAAATAAAATCGAACGCTTAGCTTTGCTGCGATCGTCGTCACAACAGTTGCAGGATCTTCTTCCGACCGCCTTGATCGGTACATCCTGTCGCGTGTGTGTGTGAGTGTGTGTGTTTGTGCATTGTCTGGCGTTGGCGAAAACGATCACGTAACTGGATAGTAAGCGAGAGAGAGAGAGATCATATAGCTGGGTGGAAGGAAAAAAAAACCACGACGAAAGAATAGCACGCAAACGGGCAGGAAGATATTGAAACAATTGAAGATTTTCGATAAAAAATTCTTTTGTTATGCGATCGGATGGAACGGATTCCGCGTGCGTGCGGTAGAGCTCGGTTAGAGCGTCCTCGAGCTCGAGCGTCGTCGTTGTCGTCTGGATATGGGGCTCGCCCTGATCATTTGGCGAGCTGTCAAGCGAAGCGAAAGCTGTACGCCAAACTTTTTCGTTCCCCCAAACGGAGGGATCGGAACCGAGCGGAAGAAGATCGTGTCAGGCCCGTCAAGAAAAGTCGTGATCGTTGTCCCCACCGGCCGCTCGTTGGAAAGGGGATCCCGGTCCTGGATGGTTGCATTTTGCAGTGTTGCAAACTGCTGGCAAAACAAAAGGAGGCAGCCAAAGAAAGTCTGGCTAAAGTGTGTTCGTTTGTCTCCCGAACCGTAATCACTAATTAACTCTTTTCGCCGCTCGAAGTGATCCTCGTGCTTCGGAGTAAAAACAAAACAAAAAAAAACAGGAACAAAACCATTCCAATTGCTCCGATAATAGTACGCGCGCACATGCGTGTGTTGTGCGTCGCAAACGCTCAATGAACTTGTTGTGCCGAGGGATGCGCGATTTTGGGAGGTTCCCGGTGCCGTCGGCATTCGCCCGTTGGATCGCGTGTTCACTGGATGTAAATTGAAATTCCGAACGTTTGTTTAGGTAGTGGGTAGAAGGAATTTGGCCGTAGTTTGATTGCGGTTTTTTTCCTTCTCGTAGCCCATTCTTTGCTGCAAGTAATTTGGTATTGTTTCGTATGCGGATTTGACGCAGCTTCCGCTCATCGTCTGCGTCGTCGTCCTCATCATCATCATCAGCAGCAGCAGCAGCAGCAGCAACGAGTGACACGCCTGTTTTCGCCGTTTCGTCGTCGCTCTCGTCGCCAGCTGCTGTCAATCAAACCACACAGGAGACACACGGATAAAAAAGGCATAATCGAAGGAGGTCGAAAGTCGGGGCCGGGTTGGGAATCGTAATGTCTGGGACCCCTTTTTGGGGCGTCCGTTTGCGGGCAGGAGTTTATTAGGAAACAATGTGCCGCGCGTCAAACGTCAAACTCGTATAGAATGGGAGTGAACGATTTTTTTTGTAAGCCGTTGGAAGGATCACGAAAAGGTTATGACTTAGCCCGATAGTGTGAACTAACTTCTTCCGGGCATTAGAGCCATCTTTCCAGTAGGTGAAAGTTCACTTCGCTCTAGGTTGTGTGCCCGCCTTACAAAGTAAGCACGACTCGTACGACTGTTTATGACACTCCGGAAAAGGAAGTCACCGAATCGAGGAATCACCAAAAGCAGTCCCACCGACGCTCGATCGGTGTGACCTCGCCGTGCGGCAGGAAGCGCACCGAGATAGAGAGGTCTCGTCGCTTGTGTAGATTTATTTTAATTTCTCCATGCTCTCCGGTGCTCGTGATTCGTCGTGCGCCTCGAAGCGCGGATGCGTTCCACACCATCCGATCCGATCGGCGGATGCATCCTTACGCTTCGAATGCCTTTTTCGGGAAGACCCGGGCTGCCGTTTTACCATCGCGATAAGCCCGGCCAGCCTGCCTGCCTTCCAGTTGGACGTTTCCTTTTCCGTCCGGGAGGTGTGAAAGAAGCATTCTAAATATTTCCTATTGAAATTGTGCTTATCGCGCCGTGCCGATCACGATCGCCCGGTCCGTTCGGGCCTTCCAGGACGGACCGGATGCTGGCGTGCTTTTGCCGGAAAGGATTCCCCGGGAACGCGGAGGGACGAACGAACGATCGTAATCAATGCACCGTGCGTGTCCATATCGCGTTGGATCGAAGAAGGGAAGGCGTGTGTGTGTGTGTGTGTGTGTT
>JXXB01028425.1:0-11201 GCA_000956275.1 Anopheles koliensis | reverse complement strand
CGGTAACAACGATGCTGTAAATGATATAGAAATCCATAGATGTTCAATGTGAGTTATGTGTATTCGTTTACCACTTCATTACCCGTAAATCTATTGCTAAAACATTATGTGATGAGCTAGGTTCCTTTAAATAAATGAAAAAAAATTAAATGAAATATAAAATTAAAAAAAATAAAAAGGTAAATACACAAGCCAACACAATTTGCTACCCAAGTTTGTCAATGAAGTTAGAGCCTTTCTAAAATTGTCCACTCAAAAATAGTAATCTAGCAAAACTGAAAATTCGTGTTAATCTTCTATAAACCATATTTCGAAGCTGTTCACCTATGACTATGAGAAAAACTACACGAAGTTTGTTTAAAAAAGTATCTGCTTCTGTTTTTGACATAATTATTCTTCATTCTTTAGACTTGAGTAATAATGAATGATATATTTTTAAGGTACTTTGCACAATGTCATATTTTTATCCAGCAGCGCCAGTTCTTCACATGACAGGAACAGTACAACGATTCTACTAGCGAGTAATGAGTAACCAGCTATGAAAGAATAAAATAGTCTAGTAAATCTTTACACCAAATATATAAAATGATCGTTAATTAAGATCTTCACGCAAAGAAAAAAAAATACAAATACAATTTACTAAAAACGGTTAACTTAAAAAAAACTTAAAACTTGAAAAACATAAAAACAATAATACAAAAAAAGCTTGATATAAATTCCGACAATTCGATTCGTACACGGCAAATAAAAGACATACGATACACGTTCAAATCTAATTTATCATTCATATGTTATAATGTCACCAAAGTAATCAATATTTTCGTATGAAAAGTGAGATTCTTCTTAATATTCTTTTCATTCTTCTTCTTGCTATATATAGCGACTATTTTGACTATCGCAACCGATTGCGTAATCCTCACAACGAAAAGATGATTCAAATGAGATTAGGGTACTGGTCCTGTCGTAATGTAGAGCGAAGATAAAACGAAGGTGAAGAAGGACGGTATAATTTCAAAGTTTTCGACATCTCAAGTGCTCACCTCAAATCCAACATCTTAATGGTACAAGAAGTAGTACTCGAATTCAAAACAATTGTCCAGTCAGGGCCATGACAAAAGCCGTGTGAATTCCACACTGAGGTAAAATAGAATTCACGAGAAATCACGAACACGGACATGCCGATGCGTGTTTCCCATCCCAAGAGAGCATGATAGCGCCTTGCCGTACATTGTATCCGTCTCGAACCAAAAACCGATGAAAACGTTTCACTCACGCCACCAGACTACTTGAAATGCTTCAGATTTCACCAGTCCCACCCCATGGCCGGGTTTTCCGTCAACTGTCGAACCGTTTGGCCGAAAATGAAATGAAACAATCACTCCCTTTAAAGCGTTCAAAGCAGCAAAGGATGGTTCTGGGATTCAGGACGTTCTCTTTCTCCCCCTCAACCGGATCCGGAACATCGGAAGATAAAGCGATCCCGCACTAAGTTCGTGGCGTGAAGAAGCAGTGTCTTGCCGAATTGGCACAAAACAAAACTGTTTTCCGAACCGACGCCGGATGGTGACGCCGGAAAAAGTGACAACAAAAAAAACTATCGTCGAGTGCCCTTCACGTAATTAGGTTTCCCATCGCTGTTTTCTGATCTTTTTTTCACCACTTTTGTTTGCAACCAATGGATTCGCTTACCATCTGATCTGAAATCTCTGCATCCACCAAGCGGCCCTAGTGCATCGCCCTTCCCCGTCATGTCCGCATTGTTTGCAACAATTATTCCCGCACCGAGATAATCGCTATCGCATCGCATCGAAATCATCATTCACGCCGCATTTAACGAGGGATAACCGTTGAGAGGGACTACGAAGGCATCCTGATGGAAAGCCAGCATATGGTTGCAGCCGGACGAATCGGTTGCCCTCTCAGTATCTCGTCCAGCGGATCGTCCTAGACCTGCTTGGTGAGTGCTGTCAGGCTCTTGAAACTTTTTGGGATCTGCGTTTTTTTTTTCGTTGTATCACTTTTGTTTTCCGGCTTCCCACTTTAGTTGGTTGCGCGCCACTAGCATCCGTGTTCATGCACTTCCTGGTGCAAATAACAAACAAAAAAACCACGCAACAAGGGAAAACTTGCAATCCCTGCTGTCGGGGTACTCGGAGTGAAAAAAAAATCAACGCTTGGATTAATCTCTACTCAGGCCTATCGATGATGAAGATTATGATCTTTCATCCATTCTTTTCAATTATTTCTACGCTTTCCCTAGTACCTTAATGTCCGGTTGGCCATCATTCATGGGTCACGCGGTTCAGTTACTTTTATGTAGCATTTCTCAGCTGTTTTTGTAACATTGTTTTCCTTTTTGGCTGTACTTGAAAGTGTTTAAAAAGAAACAAACAATAAATCAGCCAATAACAATTAATGCGGCGTTAGTTTCAATTTAAGCAAAACTTATGGTTTATACACATTTTTGTTTACGTATTTATTCGCTTTTTGCTGTCATCAATGTTATAATATTTTCATTATGGTATATATTTTCGCTGCAATTGCGTAGACAATATTTTTATAGCATATTTCAAACACAATGTTGAAAGACAAAGTTACAAAATCATTCGCCAATGATTCTTAAACAATTGCTGAACTACAACACCGCAATAGATTCAAAACACCACATCCACCCGGTTCCTACACCATGTTTCGGTTTCATTCTTCATATTTCAAACAATGTCATTAGCCACAACTTCAAACAGACTGTACCGCATGATCGTACTCCGACAGCGGTTTTGATGGATGGCGTTACAAGTGATACCGACACAATCCCGGGTTGAGTTGACGCAATCGACCAGGATTCAAGCGGAGCACGGGCCGTGTATGGAAAGGGACGGCCATATAATCATTTAGCACGCGTTCACCCCTGACTCACTACGCTCAGCTATAAATCGATGACGACGATGACGATAGAGCGTTTCATTTTTTTTTCCGTCACTTCCACATATTCATCGACATCGATAGCCAACGACAACTGTGTGAAACTCTACTCTAGCGAATAACAACAGTCGGGATGGATATTTATTTTCCCATTATTCGAAAGATGAGTCCATCGATGAGTTGAAAATTATCAGAATGGCTAATAGAAACGCAGTGCGGCTATGAATGGTTGGCAACTTCTACCAGGTGCCTTGGACACCGCCATGGATTGCTATGTGTTAAATACAGAATGAATGGAGTATTCTCTGACAAGCATTGAAGACACAACAAACAATGAAATGTTTCGTATGAAATGAAATTATTATTAGTAGACAATATTTAAACGAACAAACATTTAAAGTCCACAGTAACCTAAATAGATAAAAAATCGGCTTGGAAGTTTTATTCAAATTTAGTATATTACGTAGTGGCCTAAAAAATGATAACAAAAAATATATAGCACATAAAAAATCAATAATTCATGTAACATAACCAGTCGTCACACAATTACATCCAATTCACATCCTTTTTTATTGGATGGTTAATATTAAATATACGTTTCACAAGCCAAATTGTTCGGTTTCACTCAAATGACATCACCAGTCTTTTAATGCCTAACTAATTTGTCCAGTAGCTTGTGCCCCGGCATGGTAATAATCATGAGCTAGATGGACTTTCGCTAGACACATTTGCATGAAATTTTTGTGCCCCTTCAAAATGAAGCCAATAAACTCATTTCTCAGCTTGAGTGCAAAATCTGAATCCAGCTTATTCCCCATGAAGAAGCCACCGGATGACCCTTATCGTGCAATAATCATTAAGCACCGAATGGCAGAAGGAATCCCACATTCGCCTTCCAGAAGCAGCCACCGTTTATGGCTACCGTGGAGCCTCGGCTATCACCAATATTATCCAACTAATCATACCTCCGAACGACCCAACCGATTCGCTTGGAAAACCAGTTTGACCTTACGGCACCCTTATTCTGTGCGTTCACTACTACTACGTATTGCTTTGACTGCCTGGTAAACGTAGGACACAAACAAAAAAAATGTTGCGCCACCTAATTATCATCTTCGCCTGTCAAAAAGCCTATCAAGCCGAATCTGGCAGCTCTCGGGAGTTTTGGGTCAAAAGGAAGACCGAGCTCGTTATCTTACCATCGTTATCCACTCAACGCCATGGTGCCTTCTATTCCTGGTAGACATTTGATACGAGCAAACACGCGTACGCATCGGACATCAGCAAGGCAACACCACCGATCCCACAGCCATGGGGATGGATAGGTATTAAACGGACGGTATTGTACAGACCGTATCCACTTCAGAGATGTTAATGTCCGAAAACTGTAAGCCCGCATGATAGATAACCGCGATGACGGAAAATATTTCCACCGCTTTGCGAGAGTGCTCCTGCCAACTGCAACAATGTTGAGCGTCTTGTACACGTGTGAGAAACAATAATTAGCCTTTGTTCCTCAAACCATTCACCACCACTTCAAGCTGAATGCTTGAAAGTAGTTACGTCAAGTGTTGCGCTCTGGCATTTAGCCACAACTCACCGGGCATCGAGTGATGTACCGGACAGTAGCTGAATCGGTTGCTTTCTTCGAACCAACCATTAGGCATTGTGGTGTTGGTACAAGAGAAGGAAATGAAAGGACTGGCGCTCGTAATTATCTTGATTGAAACGCTAGCTGCTGGGGGGTTGCAATTGATTGAGAGGATAGTTAGAAAAGCAGCAACACATTACATGCATTCTGACACTATTTTGTATCCTGTCGAACAATAGCGCTTGTAGCTGGTACACAACGTTATATGGAACAAGGTTGTGGAGTTGTGAAAAGCTATAAATTTACACATTTTATTCTTTAATCTAACTGACAGGTAACATCCTTATTTTCTTAATGTTTGTTTGTAAACACATAATACAGACACAATAACATAGAAACTTTGTCTCCATAAACATAATAGTTTATTTATTAATAAACATAAACATATTATAACAGATAAAAAAATTATTAAATGTTGTAATGGTATTTGTCACTAAAATAAAGCATCACATTTCTTCAAACTAGAAACTTGTATGAAGACAAACCTTTTAATAATGACATGTATTTAGCTTATTAGCATGCCCATAATTTTATGCCATATAAATGTATGTACAAATCAATTTAAATTGAGAACATCCCAAATTTGTTTATGCTTGACTTACATTTCAAATCACTAGGCAGGCAAATCTCTGTACACATTGCTATTCAAG
The DNA here is from genome assembly GCA_000956275.1 of Anopheles koliensis. Taxonomy (NCBI): domain Eukaryota; kingdom Metazoa; phylum Arthropoda; class Insecta; order Diptera; family Culicidae; genus Anopheles; species Anopheles koliensis. The sequence goes on along the minus strand of JXXB01028425.1, from coordinate 5,978 downwards.
TTACATTAGCAAGTCAACGTGTACGATCGATCACTTGGAGACGGAAAGAAATTTTTCAATTACATATTTTAATGATAACTGATGGTAGTCATACCAACCACCAAACCAACACCTTCAGGCAATGGTTTGCCAAAACGAACCATCACATAGTATGCGGCTTGGGAACAAAGAATCTGCCCGAAGAACGAACTTTCGGCACCTTGGGCCCATTACCTTCTTGCTGTCAAAACGATTTATAAAATAAAGCCACAGGGGGTTGATTACAAAAATTCGATTGTTCGTTATGAAGGTTCAATGTGCTACCGCACCGATGCAACAGATGCATCGCTATGGATTGTACCTCACCCATCCGTTCCACCGGCGTGTTTCGAATCCTTGCTTTGCGGCCTGCTTGTGGAAGCAAGGTTTTTATTTAATTTTTCACTTTCGTCAACGTTCGATGTACAAGCCAAACAGGGACAAAGGACACTTTGTTTACCGGTGTGTGGTTTTGTTCTTCGTTTTGATCTTTCATATATATATTTTTTTTTTTTTTTTTGATGACGCGCTAAAGGCACCGAGGCGGCAAACGCAACGAACACATCCGTGTAGTGTCACAAGCATTTCCCTGATTGGCGTCCCCACCCTCGGAGATGTACATAAAACCATCGCGCACTCACAGTTTTTCATTTACCAACTGGCGAATATGTCACCAACACAACGGTTGGCTAGCAGGAAAAAGGGGTTACCGCCCTTTTGTGTCACGACGAATCCGTATCAATACCATCAGCATCGTCGGCGTTTGGCTTTTGTAGCGTTTAATTACTTTTCCCCACCGAAACTCCGGGGATTCGGAAAGGGCTATAAAAACGCGTACAACACCACGGAAAGACGCCTTTTTACTCTACGTCATGAACCATGGGCCATAGCATCACACCACTTTAAAATGTGTGACATAATAGGGAACCTGTTAGTTACCTATGCTAAGACTTGTTGCCGTATGTGTGTAGAATATGCTTCGTGAATTACATTCTACAACCGTACACAGCAATGTATTTAATAAAACATAGAATGATTGCTCACAACATAATGCTTCTATTAGTAACAAGCGGTACACATGGTAAGATAAATAGAAATGAATTTAAAAAACGAAAGATATTTCATCTTATAAAATTTTTATGTTATGAAAATCATAACATAAATATACAACACACAATTGTATTTTATGTTATTCATGTTACGATATTTTTTGTTTGATTATTTTGTAATTCACAATCACTTTTTGATTTAGCAATACGGCCAGGCCGTCCCTAATAAATAAAAAAAAATCACTTTTTAATTTTCTATCAGTGTTTCATGCTCGCAGAGCTCATTAATTTTAAATCCGAATGTTATGAGTTCTTTTTTTTTGTCGATAGTTGCTAAGATTTGTGCGTGAAATTATCGCGTGTTGGGTATTTTTATACATGTTTGCAATTAATCTTATCCGACGGTGTACATTGTGTACGGTTTTCTTGATCAATAAAATGTACCATGCAAACGAAAGACCGTACTTCCAAAACGTTTTCTTGAAATAACCCACCATGAATGCCCCCGACGTATACCGAGCTCTCCCGAATAAATCTGGTAACATTCATCAGTCCAAGAGAAAACTACTCTCATCCTACCGACCAGTTTGTGGCGGCATTCATCCATCTGATACAAAGCTTTCAAAATGGCGCTGGTTGGCTGGTGACTGATCACCGCGGGAAACATAACCACCATTTTTGGCTCGACCGCCAAGCAGTGTCACGTAAAGGGAAGCCGGCGTGACTTGACATGACCGGCGGGTTGAATGTAGATGAAAATTGGAGAAGAAGAATCGTTACCGACACCAGTGAATGTTGGAGTCTTGGGAGATTGACACAGCATGATCGTAATGTTGTCTTTTGCACAGAAGTGATACAGCATCGCTATTGCAAATTGTCAATCTTACTCGTAAAAGTTTTATTTTTATGCCAGGAACCGTGCACGTCCTCGACATTTTACGTTTAATCGATATGGACTTTCGGCTTTCAACCATTTATACTCCGTTTTATCGCGGTGTATCCCTTTGGCTCTGGCATGGTATGTCTCTTATCACACTCCAGTGTCCCACACCCGACTGAACTGTATGAACGGAAGATCAATGCTGTTCCTTTCAGCACAACATCGAAAACAACGCAAACATTTCCTTAAGACACCTTCAACAACCGTACCACAACCGGGACGCACCAGCGGCAAGAGAAAGGGATTTAACAAAGCAGCATTATAATCTTTGTTGGTACAACAGCTACTGATTTCTTTGTCGCTTATCGTTGTTTCATGCTAAACTTCTTCACGATGGCACAAAACGCGGCCTTTCAGAAAACTCCCTTCTCATGCAAGGCATACCGAGGCTGTCCTTATGCTATGGTAGATGAATACCGAAACTCTTTTAAGCAAGCATTTCAAGAAATGCCCTCCACATCTCGTCGCTTCGTTAGCCACTGTTTTGCATGTTTCCCCCGGTTTCCGATCGCCGGTGCCCTTTGTCGGTAGATCACCTCCACGGCGGCCGAGCTCAGCGGGAAACAATCGCGGTATTAAACATATTTTGTACAATCATCCTTCTTTTCACAAACAACGGAGTCGCGTTGTTCCCCCTAGCCCCACCGTGCGTAGTGTTTTTTTTTTTTAATTATCATTCACCAAAATGAAACACTGCCAGCGCATGAACGTTGTTGTGCAAAAGAGGAAGCGTCGCGATCCGTGGGTGATCAGCGAAAGATCGCGCCTATATATTGACACTCGTCGAGCGGCTCGCGGCACGGGAACCGGTTGTGCGTGAAATGCACTTTTTAACGCCTTGAATAGAAATCGCGCCAAACAGATTTATAGACGCATGATGTGCGTGTTCCGGTGTAAATGTGTTGGCTCAAAATCAATTTATTTAATTACGACAATGATGAAAGAAACATCCCCGTGCATTGTGATGTAACAAAAGCAGAAATTATTAATTTTAAAAGATGATATTTTCTTTTGCTCATGTTTTGGATTGTTTCCCTTGTCGAAGTTTGAGTAACGAGTTTTATAAGGTTTTGTAAATTAGATACACAGTTAAATTCGATCAACTATAACTGTTCAAATATCATGGAACACGGAGAAACAAGCAACATGCAATTTTTATTTTTATTTTTATTTACAAGACTCCTCAGCCTTATCGACATGTTTACGACTTGTATGCAATGTGAACTTATCAACCTATTTACATTTTATTTACCACTCTTCTTTAGCTACATATATACGTTACCTTTTTTATTTCTCCGCAACTTTTTATTTCACATTGCTACTAATGTATGTCACCAATGTATTTTGACTTAAATTTAGCATAAAACTATAACAATCAAATACAATAATCATCAGTAGAAAACTATTATTAAGCACGTAGGAAAGCTTTACTCAATATTTTATTCGGAAATGATGTAGTGGTACCGGTGCAAACATGACTGGTACCACAATCAATGCTGTGGACGATATAAATCAAAAATACATGCAGAAATATACAAAGAACTATAAAAATTAAATAAAATAACGAAATAATAAATTTTGAAGTTCTTCCAACATCTCATCGCGCAAGAATATTTGTTTGGAAGATTGTTAAACACAATTAACTTCACATAGGTTCTTCTCGAATTAATTGATCTCCAGCACGATATGTACATATATTTTAAACTACAGGACGATCGAGCAGACAAAGTCACCCTGTGTCTCTGCAGAAACTGCAAATCAGAGTAAACAGTTTTTATCTCACTTTTATACTATTTTTTTTTTCAACAATAACATGCCAATTAAATTGTGCTTATGCTTATGGCTACTATTTTTACAAATTTGATAGGATTTGACCTTTAAAACCATTGCTCCAATAGCGGTTTGCCCTTTAGCGACGTGCGAGAGCACCAAACTTTCGAAACAACATTCTCAAGCCTCTCATTTCCTCCGAGCCAGCACGAACCATGGCTTCCCGATAAAGAATCTTCCCGTTTGTAAAGTTTTTGGAAGTTGCTTACTTCTTGCCGTCAAAAGTTAAAAAGATCATCTGTGTTGAAAGTGAAATCCTTTCTAAGGACTGCTGTAAAGTTTGCTGCTGGCGTGCTGCCCTGCCTTTGCTGACCTGCCGAACCGTGTGACAAACAACTACTTGGCAACAAAAACGTTGCCCTTTGCCACACATTCGCTCGAGCGCACCCCAACGGATAGGGGCCATCCCGCACATTAGCCCATCAGCAGATCAAGTTATGTAACCTCTTTCATTGTCATTCGTCTCGAACAATCCGGTCGTGTGGAATTTCGGCCGGAATGCGTACGTACGTCTTTAATGGAAGTACGTCGTCGGTTTGCTATTGTGATGCTACATGGGCGAAAAAAAGCGAATCCCACACGCACCAGGGTACTCACGCGTAACAGACTCACCGTCACCAACCATTCACCTCTACCGGCACCTCGGTCCCTCCCGCACTAGCAAAGCGTGCCGGGAAGGATTTCACGGATTTACAAGCTCATCCTTTTCTTGTCCTTTCCCCACACAAATCGGGTGAACAAATCTGGCAAGGGGCAAAAGTTACAATCAAATTAGGATGAGAATTCGCACTAATATCCGTTCCTCCGTTCGCCGCTCGAGGCTGTTTGGAAAAGATTAATGGTTTGTTTTTTCACCACCCCTGTGTAGTTCCATGATGGGAACCCGCGCGGCAAAACAGCACAATTGATCGCGACATCAACCCGATGTCAAGCGAATTTTGCGGAAAATTGTTTGTTCCCAAACAAACCAAGATTCTTAGCCGGTTATCATATTCATGCGCCGAAAAGACGCGCGGATCGGGAGTAGCAGCAGCAGGATTGATAATTTATGATACCCAGTGCTATTGTCGGGTTTGGTCTTTATTTTTCCGGCGATGTGTCATTATTCAAATTCTGATTGCTGTTGCCTATTGGTGGAGGGTTACCATGTGCCATGTTTGCTTTTGTGCTGCGATCTAATAAAATGCAATATAATTGCGAGCCCAAACTAAAAACCACGGATTTTTTTTCGGTGCCTATTTCAAAACTTTCCAGCGACCACCACCACACATTTTTCGTCAAACAATGGCAAACATTCAATGTGTCATAATTTATTGTACCACGCTTTTCATCACCATTTGCTCCCAGCGCATCCCTACAAATGCATCAAATTACAATTATCCAAAACTAAATAGTCCCAGCCTCGGGCAGTGTCTCTATTCGCCTGGTTCGAGCCACCACAACACCCCCGGACCCGGACAAACACAATCCATTCACTGGCGCTGCTTGGAAAATGGTAACACTTTCCTCCGGTGCGATGAGCACACTTATCGCAAGCGCCCTCTCTTCCAACGAACCGACCATTTGGATTGCCGACAGTGAGGAGGGTGTTTGTTTTCCACCGTCAATTTTTTCCCGCCACTTCAGGACGACGGCGATGATGATGATGGTGGTGATGCTCCGTGATTTTCATCCGCCCGAACAACCAACCGCTCGTCGAGCAAAACGCTGTTGATTTCATTTGACAGTATAAATTACACGCTTATGAATTAATAGACGAGCACGAGACTTCCTGCTGGGGTATTGTTAATCTAATGCGGACGTTTCGTAGATTGGTTTCCCCTGTTTTTCGGGCGCGGCACTTTTGGCGAACGGGCGGAACGGGCATTGCCAAGGGATACCGCAAGCAATAACCTTCGAGTGCAGGATGAGAATGGGAGAGTGCGTTTGTCGGGTGGTAACCGTTTTGCAGGATCGAAAGGGGCCGAAAGCAGATTATCACATACTCATCAAACCACGTGCAAAAGCAACGCGTACAAAGCAACCAGCACATCGTTGAGGGACTATTAGTGGTGAGTGTCTGTATCGTTCTGTTCCGGGGTTAAGATTACCCGGATTACGGAGGACCAATGATTAAAATTCATTTCAAAAAAGAAAAATTT
>JXXB01028423.1:0-12039 GCA_000956275.1 Anopheles koliensis | reverse complement strand
CTCTTTTTCTCTCTCTCTCTTTCTCTCCATCCCGCATGCGGGGTTCTCGAGTGGTGTCGATTAAAAATGCACGTCATGGCATCACGAATTTTCCTCGCGTGCGCCGCGTTCACTTTCCTCGCTGGGTGTTCGATGGAGTTCTGCTCGGCTAGGATTTGTGAAGCTTCGGGGGAAGGGCAACAAGATTTAGCAAGCTTTCGTTTACAGAAAACTTAATAATTTTCAAACTCACACACCAAACTCCGCTCGCTCCAGTTGATACTCGTAGCTCACGGCGCCGCATTGTTTTTTTTTTGTCGGCGCTTTATTTATTTGCTTTGAATGGAGCGGGCAGAAGAGTGCGCGTGGTGCAATACAATAATATCGTTTTGACAGTTAATCTTCCCGAGAGGCAAATATTAAAAAAAAAAGCAAAATGGAATGAAACAAACCAAAACCACCGCCGAACGTCACTGCATGTCGGACGATTCCTTATCTAAATGGTTTGGCGTGTTTGTGTGTGGGCGTCTTTTGGGTTTTTTTTTTGTTTTCCTCTGGCCCATTATTCGAGCGTGCTTGGTTATTGGTTTATGATTATTGCTCCTTTCTTTTGCGCTCCCGCGAACGCATACTTTTGTGTCGCTGGCTGACGGCCGCGTGCGAAACGGCGAAATGAACTGTCATTACTCATGCCGGTAAGTACTTCGTTGCGTTCAGCGCGCGTACTTCAGACGTTTGAGGATCTTTTTTGGCACCAGCAGTCGTCGTTTCGGATTCTCCCTTTAATTGTGCTCCCATGATAGGCAGCCCTTGCTGATGTCGCCTTGACTTCGATCGATTACACTTGAACCGTTTCATAACTATCAGCTAGAGGAGTTGCTGAAGGACCCTTTCATCAGTCCACTGCTTCGCTCCTCGTTTCTAATGACTTCCATTTTTCGTAATCTTTACTTACACCATCTTCCGTTTTCGCACCGTGAGGCTTTGGTTTAATGAACACCTCTGTACGCAAACAATGCACCCTTCTCCACGTGTAAGCTCTCAATTTCTATCGCCTGCAATTTGAAGTAACACTTTCTTTTCGCTCGTTTCCCTCCACCAGGACGTTACGCGCTGCTGCGAGAAGTTTGCCGAATCTCACCACCTGCTTGTTGCTGCCGTGCTTGCCGACTACCGATGGATGGGAAATTTGTCAAATTTAATTGAGTGGTAAGTCAGAAGGATACTCTCCGGGAGTTTTCCGAGTGAACGAGCATCAAATCTTTTAAACGATGGCTCCTTCGTTTTTGCTTTGAACGAGATAATCGCGTCTGTTCACCTGTTTTACGTTTGAAAGTGTCCCGTTTTTTACCGACTCCTTTTCGCTTAAAATTTCCCCGTTTTTTTGTTGGAAATACTTTCTCTTCCGTCGTCCGCATGATTGGCTTACGGTTCCGTAATTAAGTTAATTATTTTTTGGCCAAACAAAAAAAAAGCTACCGGACGTGATGGAATTCCACTGATGTTAGATTGACTCGCTGCACTCGCGTTACACGAATCTTATTTTCTTCCCAAAAAAAAAAACAAAATCCCCGGCATAGCGTTGATGGCGCGTTTACGATTAAGAAGCAGCGGCTACCATGAAAGGATTTCTGCTTTCACCCGTTTAGAAGGCCAACCCCGTTACGAGACACGTTGCACATTTCGCAACATTAATTAAAGCATTTTTAAAGCAAAGCATGACCGCTCGGTAATGAAATCCTCCAGCGTGCGGAATCCTGCGCGTGGAAACCATTTCCAACCGTTGGTTTTCATCGGATTATTGTCATTTGCAACACTCCCCTAGCCACGGCCAATGGTGCAGGGTTTATCTTTGAAGTCGATTGACCAGACAAATCCCATTTTCCATGTTCCTGCGTGGAGCGAGCACTGGACGTGGAGGTACGTCCCATTTGGCTGGCATCCATTCACTGGGGCCGCGGTCACAGTCCTCGGAATGTGTAGCTGTGGGAGTTTGTTATGACTTAATTTTAATTAATTAAGATTTTTCATTCCTATTCTCTTGTCCGTACTTTTTTTTTCGCGCGTTCGCGCGGCCGATAAGCGTTCGGTGGACTGTTGGCGTAAAAAGTATCAGCGAGTCGGAGTATAAAAGGAAAACTGATAAGCGAATGGTAATGCATTCATTTCAGAGAATGAGGTTATTACTTTACGTACTTTTAATAGGTTACTAGGAATGAGTTCTACGGAGCTTTTGGAAAGCTCTTTATAAAAAAAAATCTCTCCTCGATGGGTTCATGATATTGTTGTATACGATGAGCTACTGGACACGTTAGGATACATGCTTAGGTGTTGCTTTGTCTTAAAAGCAAATTTCACCATTTTCACCACATTCTGACTTAATGTAAGCGAATACACAACACACCAAGACGAGTTTTAAAAAGTGCAATACACCTACAGCATGTGTTGTGATTGTGTGTGTGTCCCATTGGATTTCGAAAGTTTTTCCTCGTCAGCGTCAAAAGCGCCGTACACGTACACCCGTAAATAATGGTAACATAAGTTCGGTTAACATTTTGGGTTTTAGTTTTGCTTGTGTCGCTGGTTGCGATTGGATTCGGTTGTGGAAGCTGACCAAGCAGCACAAGGTGACATCGCCGCCACCGCCGCCACCAACACACGTTTGCATACTATTGTGTGCTTTCCGCTGCCATCTGGTTGCGGGAAAGCTGATGCTGAAGCCGTGTAATGTGTGAGGTTTTTGACTGCAAAGAAATATACACGCGCCGTATCCAGCAAACCACGAGCGAACCACACACACACACATATTTATGTGCTTTTCGAGTCCGTCCAGCGTCTTGCGGAGGAGGACCCGCAGCGGTGGGCAGCAGCAAAGTTTGGTTCACAACATTTAAACGATATTTTTCCCGGGCGACACACTCGTGCGGGACCGGTTGCGGTTTTGCCGTTCCCCTGATCCTAGAGTCTGCCGGGTTGATCATCACGCAGCCGTTTGGCGGGAGATGTGAATGAAGAATATGGAAAACATATATATATGTGTGTTTTTTTTTTCGGTTGATTCCTCTTCACCCTCATCCCTTGCGCGTCGAAGCGCTTTTTGGAGGGTGATCCTTGCAGGAAGTTTTTCCCCCTGCCACCGGAGGATGCTAAACGGGCAAAATCACGAGGGCAAAAGCAATAAAACCCGACGGCATCACACTAATATATGAACGATGTTGTGATGGCGGACGGGAGGGATGAAGTGTGCTGGGAGAGGGCGCGCGAGCACGCTCCAACCTACAGCTCCGCGGAAGGGCACGGTGCATGAGCAGCAGCATGTGGTTTTAATGTGATTTTTACACAAAAATATGATTTACTGGCACTTGTACAACTTTCTTTTACCGCTTTATGTACGCGACGGTTGGTTTTTCCGCCATTCGTCGGCAGCCCTTTTTGTTCCGTCGCTCGCTCCATTTACACTGACGTCCGCTTTCTTCATTTGGCACGACTTCTCCCGTCGGTCTGCTGCTGGGCACGCTTTGTGCTTGTCTTAGCGATGAACTTCTTCATCCGGTACACCGGGGGTGAAATAATTCGCATTCCTTTCTTTTGCCAGCGCTGCCACTGCTGTCGTTGCTGCTGCTGCTCGTAGCGCACTGCTGGCATGATGATGGTGCATGATCTCTTCCATCTTCCGCACCGAACTTGAGCGTCTTGGTGCGGCTAATGGTCAACCTTGAAGGATTCGTCCACACAGCCCCGTTTTTTCGGTGGGAGCTGATGGCCGTTTCCGTTTGTGGTTCGGGGCTCATAATTTACACATGGAACCACATTCGTGTCCCTGTTCGGGTTTGGTACATTGTGGGCTCTCCTACGACGGCTCCTGTGTCGGTTCCACTGTGCACGTCGGGGTCCTCGTCAAGGCTTAATTGTGGTGGACATGGAAAAATATTTCCCGTTCCGCTCCGTGCACCGTGCCGGCGCTGGCTGGGGCGGCGGTTGATGTATTTAATGACCTTCCTTTGGGTGAAAGGATACCATAGGATTTTTTGTACGGGTGGGTTGGTGTACGGACAGGACACGGACGACACCAACAGGGTGATTTCGATGTCAATTGGTGGGTTATTGGAACATAAATCATACCCGAACCCTCCAGTTCTCGGCCGGACTGGTAGCGGCACTGTATGTTGTGGAGGTCATAAACAGTAATATTAAATATCTGAATGTTCGATTTGAAACGAACTACGACTGGATGGTTGTCTTTTTTTGTGTGTAGACATCGTTTAGCTCTTAATTTTTTAAATATTTTGCTACATGTACAGGAGGAATGTATTTGGTATTATCAGCAGCATTATAGTTGATATGTAAATTTTATCTTCTGTTTTCTGTTTCATCCAAATTGACATCGGACATGTATTTGCTTCTAAGAAGATCCCTATTTGTGACATGTTCACTGTGGAAAAAATGGCTTCAAACTTCCAAAACCACACTGAAGCAGGTACTACCTTCTATGTTACCGAAATTTTAATGTAAAACATGCGCTCTACACTACTCCAGGAGCATCTGCTCACCAAAAGCCCAATACCAGCAACCCAGAAGCTGACAGGCTGTTTGTGTGTGTGTGTCATTCGGTTGTAGCAACATGAAAATTCACTTTCATTTCTGAGCTCACCAACGTTTCAGGACATACCGGTGGGTTTAAGCATTCTTTTCCCCGTCCCGCACGACGTTAATTAGTTTCGGTTCGGAGCAGTGAAGCAGGTTTTAATAACTTGACGACTTCCGGAGTATAATCCAGATGTGGTAGGTTCCAGTTTTCGCCAATTGAAAAGTCCCAAGCTTTGTGTTCGTTTTTTTGTTGTTGTTATTATTGTGTGTGTGTGTGGCTTGCTGTAAGAGCTAAAATATTTCTGAAGCACTGAAATGCCTTCATTACAAAGGGTTCCTGCTCGTACACAAACAGTTTGATTTTCGAACCAATAAAAACACGCACGAACCTCGGCATTGGGCGGCCGATAGCATGGGTTTTGCATTAGTTTTGCGTTGATTAAAACCGACCGTTCGGATACGAAAATTGTGTTGCTTCATATTTTTTACATTAATTTGCCGACACAAGTTCTTGCTCCCGAGTGCCGCCTCTCACGCCTCCATTTGTATGCAAAGTAGTTCACTTTGTACACAATCCCCTTTTTGTGTATGTGTGTGCCAATGTGCGCGCCTTTAGTGAAACTTTCCACAATCAATTGGTACTTGGTTCGTCCCGTAAACATTGAGGCGACTGGAAAAAGTGTTTTTATAAAAAGCTACCACATTGTGCTGTGCCATCGGTGACCACCCAAACCTCCATCATCGAGGGTGTTTGGGAATCCTTTTGGTAACCGGCATGGAAAAGGGCTAAAAACCTTGTAATGGGCATTAGAATCTTCTTCTTCTTCTTCTTCTTCATCTGAGATTCGTTAGTGCCTCTCCGGCGCTGTTGCTGTTCGATAAAATTCGATCCTCCTATTTAGTTATGAACCGGGAGCATCGTCGGAATCGACGCCCCAGGGGACGAAGCCGGGGAGATTATCAGGACTCCCAATATCTTCGTCCCCGCGTACCTTCAGGTCTCCCGTAGGCCTGTCATCGCCCACCCGTTTGGAGCATGTTTGGACGAGATCACCTCCTTCTGATATGTGGCAATGAGATGGTACGAAATTTCGGGGACGGTGGTAGCTGGGAAATTGCGTTGGGCATTAACAGCAGGCCAACTCCGAGCTCGGGTGAAAATCTCCCGAGCATTGCCCGAGGCAGGAGGACAGAAGCGACACAGCGATGTGCTGCTTTCGGGGATTTTCGGGTTTCATTTCATTTGTAGTCATTCAATTTACTCCTTGTGTTGTCCTCTGTGGTTTGGCGGAGGAAAGGGGCCGGTGTGGAGGCCTGTGTTATTACCGGTGTCAGAAACCCACAAGACAGTCGGTGGCGGCAGCAGCAGCTGGGTAATCTCGTCCACCGGTTAAGAAACTCATCAGCAATCACACCACCCTCGTTGATCCCGTACCATGTTCGATGCTTCTTTACATAAACACACGCAAAAAGGGTAGTTGCTGTGCCATGCAAACGTCGAAAAAATAAACCTTATTGGGTCATCCGCAGCTGATCAGCAGCACAGCAGTACGAGACCGGGTGGGATTGAGGTTTTAGTAAATGCAAAAGAGTTTTAGTCCGATTTTAATCCCTCTCTGTGCTGCAGCGATCGAATTCCGAAAGCTGTAGCTTGTCCCATCTTCAGTTATCCAACCTCTGAAATGTGAGACCCAAATGGTTGGTCAAAACCGTATTCTAACCGGATGACTTTTTTTTTACTATCCGTTCTTCATCTAGCAGGCATCTAGCAGGCTAATTTCCCCAACTCCGTTTCCTTGGGAAGGTAACATAAATTTCCTCTTTTGCTATCAACCACGTAGGCGGAGCAGTTGATGAAGTTGCGGAAAGGGTCACACGCAAGTTTGCTGAGCAGATTTAAATACGAGAACCTAACGAAAGCGAACGATTATGTACACTATCCGTTGGGTGCATCAAGAAGTGTTTCTATATTTCAGGAACCTAATACATTTGGTTCTATAAAAATGGACATTAACTCACAGCCAACCTTGTTTATTCTAGAGCAGTGTTCCGTATCCACCCACCAAGAGTTCATTTAGTTGTTTGTACGCTATAATATCACCATAACTACATCCAAGCAATCCATTCCATTGAACGCTGTTTAGATGTAAACGCCTAAAATATGCCTCCGAGCCTGAAGCCAATTCACGGACACCCTCGCTTTTGAGCTAAAAACGAAAGTCCAGCGTTGTCCATTGGTTGCAGACTTGTGACGTCCAAATCCAAGAGCCTACTTATTTGCCGGATCGCTTAATTGGATAATCTGAATCTTTATAAATAATTGAATATTCCGATTTCACTCGCATTTTTTTTTGTTTTCAAGGAAGGGTGTGTCTAGGGCAACGATAACGCTCGGTTCCTGTCCCATGCAACTCGCCCTACCCCGGGTGGAACGGAGGGTACACTGTGTTATACTAAAACACAGCCCAAGCTAAAGGTGGAGGAGGGCACGATAATGAGATTGTATTTTTGCGTGCGCTCGGGAAATAGTTTTTCCCTACTCTCGAAGGCACACCAGCCAGGCTTTTCGTTTGGTTTCGCATAGCCAATTTTCGGTTGGTGTTTTGTTTTTCTTTTCAACTGCCTCCAGCGCTCCAGAAGGTCCAGGAGGTCGTTGCGTTGCGTGACGAAGCTCAACGGGCATTAGATATTGTTACATTTGGAAACAAAAAACGGCTACGACCGTTCTACTACTCCGGCGGTGCCTTTGTGACGTTTCAGCATAAAGAGGTTCAAACCTCTCTAATGGGCTTATGGTGGCAACAGGAAAATCACGCGCTACACAACCTGATCATGACTGGTTTCGATTGCTTTTGAAGGTTAATTTGACTTCACCTTGTTTCGGCGAGTGAGTTTCTGGAAGCAATGTTCCTTTCAATGTGTGCGAGTTTGCGCTTAACATGATGGTTCGTACGATTTAACAAGTTTGACTTCTGTACAAAAGAATCGTAAATTAAATACTACTGCTGATCGAAGCGTTCCCGATCAGTCACACGCCGACGGATGTTGCATGGTTGTATGAAAGTTAGGTTAAGGAATCACTCACCGCCTGGCTCTGGCTGGCGCCCTGGTCATGGATTATCCCGTTCGTTTTCTCTCCTCCGCGGTTGGCGGTGGAATATTTTCTATATTAAAGGTAACATTTGCGTTTTATTGCAGTTTTCGGTTCGCTTTTTTTTTGTATGCTACGTCCCGGAGTTTGGATGTCTCTTTTTCTCAACCGTGAAACATTTTCCACGTAGGGGTGATTCCTACTTTTCATTCCGGACATAGTGGTGGCCTCGACTCTTGGCAGCTCTTTCGGCATCCCTTCTTTTGAATCGCACGTATCCTTCGTAACCATCGTCTTACGGAAAAAGGATCTGCAGGATCCGTTTTTTTCCCCTCGTCATCGTCCTTCAGCTGCAGATCCGTGCGAGAAGTTCTTTCATCGAATGTGGAGCGGGGTTTGCTGGTGAACTTCGCGCGTGGATAGTGAAGCATCATCACATCCTTTCACCGAAAGGGCAGTGACGGCGTTATGATTTCGCTTTTTCGTGTGTATTGTTATTTGTGGTTTTGTTACTGGTGAGATAGCGTTTTTCTTCTTTTTTTTGCTATAATTTTGTCTGTGAATTTCTCCTTTTCAAACACGAAACGGAGTGGGAAATGCATGCCGTTGAGGACCCCAAGCAGGACGGGAAATGGAAGAAATAAAGAAATGCATTCGTTTTTAATGACACTATGAAAGTGTGCGGCTGAAGTAGTGAGTAGTTAATAAATAAATATTCAACGCAAGGTTGACGTGAATTATAAGAACTCGCAAAAGGAAGCGTTTCAAAGCGAGTTGATAAGAAAAATTTTGCAAAATCGTCGGGAACTATCACAACCACCATCGCATCTTGCAAAAGAGAGCATACAAAACAGCAAGTGGCGATGGTTTGACGCGGTTTAGTTCTCAGGAGCAATCTCGTTCCTAGCGCTGGCATGTATTATGTATGAGCGCAGAACACACATGCAGACACGAGTGTAGTAAAGCTGTATTCGAGCAACAGCAAAGAAAAAAAAATACGATCGTTGTGTGAGGGGTATAGAAAATTCGAATGGAAATTTAGGATGTTTGCGAAGAAACTCGCATTTGCTCATTTCTATGCAGCCATGGGAGTCGTTTCAGCTGTGCTCCGGTCGCTTGCCGGGGCGCAGTGGGGAAAGAGCCTTGCGATCACACATGGTTTCCTCATACGCCCGCCGAGTACGTCCCCATCAGTTGGTTCCTTTCAGATGTCCCGTTTGGCTGCGTCATCGTGTCTGAATCTGGAACGAAATTTTTTAATTCAAACATTCTCTCCAGAACTTAATTTAAATTTCTTAACTTAACTTGAAAAACCATTCCTTGAAACATTCCATCTTCTTTGAAAGATGTGAGAAAAACTATCTGAAAAGTTTTACAACTCTCTCCTCTCCATATTAATCTCGGATTTGAACTAATGACGCCTAGATCACACGTCGAACATGCTAGCATGTCACCGGAAATATGCGTTGTTTTGATGAACCTTATTTGTCTTTATAAGTCGATTACTATTCTAATGCCGTATAGACTCACCCATTTTTCCCCTTTCAAAACATCAAATTAATACATGAATTTTATTCACTCACGCTATATCATGCACCCGGTACAATAAATAAAATTTAAAATCGTTCATAATCTCTCACATTAACTGGTCTTTCTTTATGGATGGGAATTCCCGCAATTATCATCTATCATGTGCTGGTCACCTTTGCCGTCACGGTCACTACCTCTAGGGACTGATGTGGTTGAGGTCGTTATCTTTACAGTGTGTTGTATATTTTTGCCAGGATTTGCGTGTCCCTGACGCTGTCGGAGGTGTGAATCGGTTAAGTTTTATTGGCGTGCTACCGTTTATTGTCACTATGCCTATTGTCACTGGACTGGTAGATGTTTTCTAGTTTTGTGTTGTGGGAATCGATTGTTTCCAACTAATGACGTATTTCTCGGCTTGTGCAAACGAACGAAAGATAGCGCTCGTTATCTTATCCTTTGTGGAGGAAGTTTTTTTTTGTTTGAAGAATTGATCAAGATTACACTTTAATGCCACACTATTACGGTAGAGTTTGCAAACAAACTCTTCCGTTTAGAGCAATTTATTGCATCATGCCCTCCAAACCGTACTCCGCTCGCACTCACTGAGCATACTTTTTATTGGCGAAGCTGACTTCTTAGATCTTCACAGACCCGTCCGCGATAGCGTTGACCTGCCTGCCCCGCGCCCGCAAGACGTGTGATATACTTAGGCGCGATAAAATATTCAAATACACTTCGCGCGTGAGTTTGGCGAGTTTAATTGAGTCTAATTGCGGCGGTGGCGGTGCAGCACAAAGCGCTCGGCTCTCAGCCCACTGCGCGCTGCGCCGACCGGAGGTTGTTGACGGAGGGATTATGTGGGGCAACTTCTGTGGCAATATTCACACTCAGCGGCCCGGCTCAAAGTGACCGTTTATTTAGGAAGAGATTACTCGTCGCTGGCGGGTGTTGTTGTTCCCGCGCCAACCCCCGGCGCACATTTTGGGGAAGCCACAATCTCGTGCAGTTGAAACTGGCACTGCAGCAGCGCAAACGATCGCGGACCTTTCGTCTTCAAAACCGGGAAGCCGCGGAAGATAACCGACGGGGACGCAAACTTCAAACGAGCGTGCCGCGATTTCGAAGAACTGGAGATTGCAAAGCACCACCAGCAGCAGCAGAAGCATGAGGCATGTTTTATTGTACTTAAATCGCGTCGTGCGACACATATACTCTCTTTGTGTGGGGCGTAAAAGATTATTTGTGATGGGTGGAGATTCCAAGTTAACCGGGACCAACCCTTAATGGATGCAATCTCAATATTCTTATCAAAAGAATGCAAAAAAAAAACGGAGGAGATTCGAGCGGCTCGCGTGAACGTTTTAATGGCTGCTCGCGAGACATTTATGGGCGATCGAATGTCCTTTTAATTGGTGCGATGTTTGTGGTACAGGCGGAGATTTACCCTCCATTAAAGGGAAGATCACGGGGGTTAAAGAATTGTCGATGTCGTTTGGTCCATCAGTGAGGTCTAGATTAATTTGTTTTGATTTTAAACGCTTTCTTTTAGCTGGCATACGCGTATCAACTGTCTCAAAGGGGTCATGGCAAGTGATTTACTTATGTGATGTGTATCAAACAATTAAAATATATAAAACGAATAACATGTGTCCTACGGAGTACTTCAAATACAGGGATAAAATAAAAGCCAAAATTATACAAAACAATGTAAATATCCACAGCCCAACTACCGTCAAGGCGAGCAAAACTCCCAGCGCGTATAGCAAATATCGTATAGCAAATATTAAAACCTAAAGCATCCCAAACCTGATGACCGTTGATCCGTCTTAGTGGTAGGCTAAACGGGCGCGAGGGTTTGTTGGGTTGGGTGCCGTCGCTCACGCCGAAATTCATTTAAGGGCAGCACACCATGCCTTGCTAAATGCTTTCACTTCCAATAAATACCACATGTGCCCGTCTGTCTCGTACTTTTCCTTCCATCCTGCTTTTTTGTTTATTTAAACACACATATGTCGTCCTATTGCGCCTTTGCACTGGGGCCGATAAATTTCGGCCGAGACCGAGAACGGAACGATGCAAGTTTGAGCGGCCTCCAATGGTCTCCCCCACACACCGCCCGTCTGTGTGCGTCTGCTTGCGAGGAGTTACACAAAAGTTTTAGCGCTAAAATTTGCGAATAAATTACTCGTGCTCCTTGCCGCTTGTTTCGCTTCGGACGCAAACGCAAACACGCCACGTGCTTGTTCATTGCGCCTGTTCGACGCGAGAATTAGCTGGTTGATGGGTCGTTTCTGCATTATGGGCACCCACTTGAAACCTCCCGAAAGTGTGTGCCCGCTCGAAGACATCGTCACGAAGATGAGTTTGCAAATTTCGGTGACGAAGCTTGCACCGCATTTGGGCACTTTCACGGTAGCTTAGGGAAATTGTTTTAAGAAATTAAAATTCCTTCTAAGTCTTTTGGCGCACGGTGCTGCAAAAGCGAGAGGACACGTGCATGGTAGATCAGCGGCGGTGTTTTTAATCTGCTCTCTCTGTGTGTGTAATCTGCATAATAAGTAATAAACAAGCTTTTTTGCCCGATATTAGCTTCATTTTCATAAACAGAACATATTGTGGGCATGATAAGTCTTAGGCAGCCGGATATGAGTTTACATATGGCATTAGTTATAATTGCAAAACACAAGGAACAGCATAAACAACCATACGTTCTCGTTTGGCAGATGTCGGCAGAATCTTTTATTTGACCCTCACTGTAAGAAAAACTATGTCCGAAAACATTAAATTTCCGTATTCTCATGTCCCTTTCGCAGCAGATGGTGTTAAATTATGGCGGGGTCAGGCTCTTTTTG
>JXXB01028406.1:0-13155 GCA_000956275.1 Anopheles koliensis | reverse complement strand
CAAGCCGCCGGGAGTCAACTGGTCGAATAGTCGAAAGCCTGAAGGATGTAAGGATTAGTGCTGTGCAGCGGAACAATAGCCGAGCGCTTCGGTCTTGACGGACGATTGTCCATCGATGGCAATATTTCGTTTTGCGGTCGTACGGTGTGGATTAAATTTATGTATTTGCATGTGCTCTTCTACTTTGCGGGTAGCACTGTGAAGCCATATGAAGCATGGTCTGGAAGGAAGCTATTCATTTCGCCACGACCACTGTCGGCTCAATCGTTTGACCGACCTGTTCACTGATACTAAACCGTAGGTTTTCCGTAAAACCGATTGGGTTGATAAATAGAAATTTAGACCGACCAACATTTGCACACTTTCGCACGTTGAACATTCGTTTACAAAGGAAAGACACAAAAAATATTTCCATTGTATACCTACCCCAGCACCGTTTTGATTTATTGAGAACGCGATGCACCGCAAACTGAGCCTGAATTATGAAGTAAACGGACAGTATTGTATCATCTTTACGTGGCGCGCAGGAAGTCGCCTCTTGGGCATGGGCACGTTTGAGCGTGGACTGGAAGATTTAAATTCATAATTCCTCTGCTTCCGGTGATTTTTGCAAACATCCTGCATACATGAAATAGCGTTCCCAAAGGTGCGGTGAACCAGTATCAACTCCGGTTCGGTGGTATATGGAGATAAATCTCTTTGCGCTCTTCTCATAAAAAATGCACTTCATGTGTGAAACACAATCAGCAAACATACTTCAAACCGACGGTAAGTACCCTCCTCATTCGCTCTTGTGTATCTTGCGTAAGTATCTACTTATGAGATGAGTCAATAAGAAAAACAACCTTACCTGTCCCGTGCGCCAGTCACCCGATCGTCCGGCCCAGTGCGGAATGTCTACAGTGAATGCCATCACAAACTTGAAAATGTTTTTCTTCTGCGGTGAATGTCTGCTTTATTAGATCAGGCGAGCCAACAATGAAATATGCTCTTCGGGATCTCATAAATCTACTCCAACAGTACGGGATAGTATTAACGTCAGCTGTAGCGGTACCGCTTACTCATGGAGTTAGAAAATGGTTGGTGGAAGATCCCTACTTTCCACTCATCGAAATGCTCAAACATTTGGGACCATCGTTCGACGGTTACTGGAAAAAGAATGTCGGAATTTATCAATCATATATACGTCCCGCTTGTTATTTACGCTGATACGACCGCTCGACGACTGGAGAGCTACCCAAAGAAGGTTCCCTTTGACGGTCCTTTTGCGAGTGGGTTGATCCTTGCAAGCTACTCGACGCTTGCTTCGGCGCCCCGAAGAAATCCCATAACCCCAAATCAATTCTCATATTGGCAAATATTCGAAATGATAAAATTTGCTTTGCATAAAGTAATGCTCGTTCGTTGAGCACATCTGCAGAAATAGTTAAAACTTAGTTACCAAAAAGTGTGTCATCGTGGTCGGTACAATCTTCAGCGTAAACCGTAATCTTCTGAAATTTTCGTCATCTACTGACGTTGAATGGTCTGAAATTTGGGGAACAAGCTCTACCAAAGTCAAAAGTTGGTGAAATTATGTTTTGCTTTACTATTCCACGAAGAACGTGACTTCACCTTTGGCATTTGGAAAACGAGGTGCGATAGGGTTTAGCTATGAAACAGAATCTTGGCTTGACTACTGTTCTTAGTTTTTGCACGTAAACCGATCACTCTCTCTCTCTCTCTCTTTCTCTTTATTCTCTGCTCTTTTTCTTATCTTTGGTCTCTCCCTTTATCTTAATATATTTTTTCTCTGCTCTTTTGGATGGCACGGCGAATGAATCATATATTCAAGTTTCTTTCCAATATCGATTCCCTTCAGTTTGAGTTGATGAAGAAGGTAATGATACAAGTATTACGTTTGACATTCGTTGTCACGACAACCGATGACGATAAAGTTTATATGATTGCATCGAAAATGAAATTTTCATACGATTTCCTACACTTTCGATAGTGCGTTCGTAAGGGATCAAGAGTATGTTGTGTGCTTTTGGTCTTTTCGGAAGATAGGAACGTTTCGGCGCATGCAACAGTAAGTAAGCAATGATTTCGTTAATAATATGATCCTATCCTTGTGTTTCGTCTGTCCTTCGCCACTTGTGCCAGCAATCGAATAAATAATGCAATTCACTTTCTCAAGGGACTTTAGCAGAAGAGAACCTTAGTAGAAACTTTCTGTTATAAAACGGCTCTATAAAAAGGCACTCAACCCATATTCCTGAAGGAGATCAGTCCCACAAATAACCACGTGACAACTACAAACTCTTACAACTTCTACTATGTAAAAAAGACGTAAACCGTTCCATCTAAATCCGGAACGAAACCATCTTTTTTTCAAGAAATTTAAACTTGTTTCCAGTGAAAAAGAAAACACTACAGCGGTTGCTTTTGCCGGCTGAAAATGATATGCAAATTAAAATCCTGACCCTCGTGCCGTGCCCACCATTGTTCCACGCACTTAGCAAGCGAAAGTTCATCGTCGTCAGAGAACAATTTAGCTCAAAAGAAATTTCAACCTCAACGAGTTGGTCCTCTTCTGCCCGACCGGAGATGGGTCTCGCCTCGAAAGGGATTTGCACACGCTACGAGAAATAGTACCACGTTCTTCCGCTCCGAAGGCCGCTTCCGAACCATCCACCCGATTGTCCGGTCCGGTGTCTCCAACCTAACCTTTCCACGGATGGCACCAGAGGGACGACGAGTGGTATAAGCGTATAACTTTGTGCCCTTTACATTGCCGCTTCCTGTGGCGAAACAAATTAAAAATACTTAGGGCTTAACCCGAATTCCCGAACCCCAAATTGTAACCGTGGGACAATACTGTGGGAGACCATCTTTGGCGATCGCTTGCGCTGTGGATTTTTATACTGTGAAATAGTTTGTGCACGCTCGTGGACGTCTCGTGAAATATTCCCGAACGATTAGAGCACGTCCTTTTGACAGCTTTTAATTTGCAATCCGCAATATTCCAGCGTGCCTCGCAATTCGCATTCCTACGCTCGCAAGAAATAGCTACGCATAAAACTCAATCAGCAGCTTATTAGACGTTTCGTTTCCTGGAATCGAAAAGGATTTTGTGATTCTTTTACGCTTCAACCTCTGTCATCACAATCCCATTTTAGCAAAGTTAGCATAAAGTCACATCCTTGTGTCACATCCAACCCCATCGTTCAAGGGTTTTCCGCACGTGTGTGTTTGATCCTTTGCTACGTACTATGCAGTTTCAATTTTTGCGCGGTTCATGCTTCGAAAGAATCTCATTTATCGACGACAAGGGACAGGTGAATCAGGCTCGTTCTTGTATTTTGCTGTAGTTGATTGCTGCAGGTACTGTACTACTGCTGTTTGCATTCTTCCAGAGAACCATGCCAACTGTGGCTCTTTTTTGACCACGAACACGGCAGCAGCGTCCGGTGTCCGTTTGACAATAATTTGTCTTCTTTGTTTGGGGAGTTGTTCGCAACCGTCAAATTAGGCTTCCCCGTCGATGATGTCTCTAAGGCGATGCGTTCCTTTTGGGAAGCTGTTGGTAGGTTCAAGCGTTGAAAGCCGAACGCATCGCTCCACCTCATACGCGTCTGCTCGGTTGGTCTTTCCGAGAAATCCTATTTCATTGCAGATTGCACGGAATGAAAACAAAGCCAAAAAATACGAACGATAGAACAAACCCGGAGCAACAAAAGCTAAAAAAATACAAATAAAACAGACAACGACACAAAACAGTCGCAAATTCTCGAAATTGCTACCGAAATTTTTCAGAGTAATCAACATGCTCAGCCTTTTTGGCCCCTTGTTTGCTACTGCCGTTCGGTGCCGGTTCTCGTTCGGGTTGACAACGCACTTGTCGTGTAGCACCTCCGGGGTAGTGGCTACAAAACAGAACCACGTACCAGGGAGGGGACAAGTTCAACCCATTGCTCACATTGCGCTTCCCATGGGACGCGAGATATAGCTGTCAATGGTGATCACATCATTGCCGTCGTGGCACACATCAATGGGACGCGGTGAGGTGTGCTGATGCCAGTGAATGCCTCCGCACTGCTGCAATTTGGGCGATTGGATGTGATCAAAGTTTGCCATGCTGGTAATTCGGGTGCAACGTGTCACCCTGTTCGCTGCACACAACGCGCCATCATACCACAACGTGCATTCCGCATTTGTCAGTTTTCATTTCAATTACGATCGTGCCTGTCCCATTCCTCAACGTACCTTCGAGAGTAGCTGCTTCTAATGGGTTTCTCGGGATTTCCGGTTCTCACATGGAACAATATTCGCTACTCCCGCATGAATCCATCGCCAATGCGAACACGCTTGAGTCGGAGTTCGATTTTCAATATGGCCCCGGCATCTGCATAACCTGGAGGGTGTGTGTGCTTTGTGCCATTTGGAGTGTGGTCTATGGGTGACGGAATGATCTGACTAACAACATCGTTTTACTGTTTCAATTTTTCCCATGAAACTCGCATGCAACATTTCGGTGAAGATCTTTATAAACCTTCGCACAACAGTCAACAGTTCATCCGGTGACCAAAAGTTATTCAGCCTCTCTTTTAGCTACCCCTTTTTCTGCGCTCCGCACTTTCGAACGCAGTTTGTCTCACATTACCACACCTGATTCTTTTCCTGACCCTATTGCGTACATGAAACCATAAAACACAAAGAAGAATCCTTGTCGTTGGAACCCAGGAAACTAAACGTGTGTGGAAAGTAATTTATTCTTGCGATTGCGTTCCATTATTTGTCCTGTGCGACACAGGTAGCTTTCGCTCTTGAGGCTTGTCACCAGGTCCAAAAACCAAAAGTCAAATGAAGCCACATATTCGGCCAGCTTCACCGCTTGGTTTTCACAAACGGGTTTCACTAACATGTGATACAAACGCCGCTCGAAACGGTCGTCTCTATAGGCACCTAGGACCGTTTATGGCTTCAGGAAGTTGGAAGAACTAGGTACGTGCTAGCATGATGAGTGAAAAATTTATGTTGCAATGTGCGCGATTGCTCCGTAGAACCGCATACGCAGTAGTCTATTTTCGACGCTGTTAAACTGTGACAAAACTAGAACGGAGAGTCATGTGTCGGACTTATTCCATAAGTTAATTGTGAAACAATTTTCCAAGCTTCCTGATACTCATTGTCGATTAAGAACAGGTTATTGAAAAGAACGCGATGAAAGTAATCACCATTATCTAAATATTCAATATATTTTGCGGTACCAGAAGGTATAATGGTTTTATTTGTTCTATAACTTGCCTCTTGCCTCTTGTTGCTGTAAATACTGTTGATATTTGTATACATTTCTATTTTGGACAGTTATTTTACTGACTCAATTCAAACAGGCTAATACTTCAATATTCAATATCTCAAATCATAACAACAACTGTAACTTTAGAAACAAAAAAGATTGGAAATTACACATACGACAAGAATAATCAAATAAATCAACTACTAGAAACTTTGCAGGCAACATTGCACTGCGACCTTGTACCTCGCGGGAAAGCATATCATGCTACCATAATTACCGGGTTACTTGCAAAACAAATACACTGAGTGGCCTTTTCCCATCCACATAAACACATACAACACGCAATGACTTCTCACAGATGGAACAACCGTGTTTCGTCGAGAAGTGCAGCATCTACAAAGGTATCGCTCTTGCTCGACTATCTCAGACATTCGCATATGGGATCTGTGAGTGGCGAGCAAAAACTGTCGGTAATAAAAGAAACAAACAGAACAGCAGCCCCACGATATCATTTCTTTGCTCTGTTTGTGCCCATGTTTTTGTCCGCATTCCCACCCAAAACTACTCCTGGCACCGATCTCACATGTTTTCTTTCTGTTCATCAAAGTAACTAACATAATGAAACGTTTGTCGTTCAAAGGTGACGCGGTGGTGGAAACAGGCACATATGCGACCAGTTCGTTATATTTAAGCAATTGTCTTGAGTATATCAGAACTCATTTAACATGAATAAAATTGTTTGGTTTCAATTTTATCAACTTAAAATACGAAGAAATATTACGTTTAACTACAAAAATTTTTAGTAACAGTAACAATTTTAATTTAAAATTATTTTTTTTAGATTCATTTTTATACACACACATTTTATATTAAATTGCTATCTTCGTATACCAGGATATGCAGTTCCTCATATTTAGCTTGGGTTTCGAAATGTTTTTGAGAAACTCACAACATGAATACTACTATTCTTATAACAAGTGACAAAAACATAATTAAAACAAACTAATAGAGTAAGTTATTAACATTTCTGTTCGCCTCGTTATCACGTTTTTCTGCTGAACATCATATGATACTTACAAATTATTTATGTTAAATATTTTCGTATTAAAAACACAGACCAAAGCGATATAACTTCAAAAATTGCCGTAAAATTACTCAGCTGCCTGCTTGTCCCAACATTATTAAATTTACGTCGAATTATATTTGAAAATAAATTACAATTACCGAACCTCCAAAACGTTTATTGAATGTTTATTATTAGTATAATAGCAATATTTTTGACATCAATCTTTTCCAACCACTTATCAATCCACACAATTTGTCGTGAGCATGAATCAAATCACGGTAAACCTCGACTCGGTCGTTAGGAGCAAAACCCTATTCCACTGTCGCGTTCGAAAAAAAAAATATCTGTTTGGTGTGTAAAAGTTTCCTCATTGCTTCGGCTTCCCTCGTTCGTCATGTGTTCCACCGATGGCCGTCGGATGGAAATAGCGCCATCCGCGTGTATGTGTACGAAAACTAAACAACAACATTAAGCCAAAAATAGCAAAACAGCTAATATTAGAGCATCCTACCCGTGCACGCACCCGTACCCACCCCATCTGTCGCTTCAATCGACTTCGTTGCGAGAGACCCCCTTGGAACTGACAGCACGTGAAGGCGTCGTCCAACGCGTCGACGTTGACCATCGTCGTCAGCGGACGAATTAGTTCTTATGCTAACTTCTTCTGTTTCTCATCATCATCAACACCATTGGGTAAACGGACAGAACGGGACGCATACCTTGCGTAATGGGAAGCTGGAGTAGTGGCCAGCAGGGGAGAGACGTGCGGTTTAACGCACCAACGAAACATGTGTCATCTTTTTGGTCTCTGCTGCTCTTTCTGGATTTATCTTTCCCGATGACTTTTATGAGCATTGGACGTATCGAATGGGCCACTTCTTTACTACTTCAACCGTTTTTTTTTTTTTATTTTCGTTAAAACTAGGCCCGTCAACTCGAGCTCGACACTGCTGCTATTCACAGACCCTTGTCAGGTGAGAGGAAGCGTTGAGCAATGTAGCAGGATTTCCCAATCTACTTATATACGCTTACGCCATTAGTTGGTTAGCGACTTCGTCGTCCATTCTCGATCCAGTTTCGAAGCACACGCTACTGGTTGTGAGCATTCATTCCGACACGGGTCACAGCTACCCACAGTACGATGAGCTGTGTTCCGGCTTGGAAGAGTAAATTGGGCCAGCTCTCAGATTACTCCTTCCATGTTAACTCTAGCGTGCTAAAGCCCCGGACGCTTCCTTACCAGTAGCAGAAGATCATGATTATACCTTATCAGTCTCAGTTTGCCTGTAGGTGTGGGTTTCTGTATGTTTGGCGTGTTTGTTTGATTTCGTTCTGGTGAGATGAACCGGAACTGCCTAGCCGGATCTGTATGATGCAGAAAGCGGTTTCTGCTTTATGAATTTACGCCAGACGAAACCATCTTAACTTACTGTTCTTTTTGAACATTTTGATTTTGGTATCACCGATGTTTATGGAGCCAACCGAAATTACATGAATATTGATTTCTCAACCAACAAAATGTAATCTGACTTTCTTTGCCGTCTACTCAGTGACATGATAGATAAAAAAAATGCTAACTCGATAACGTGCGAAAACACCTGTCTCACGTAATGACCTTATGGTTGCTAAGCATAAACGTCCAGACGGATTCGTTCACGGAATTGAAAAGCACTTGACCGGCTGCTGCCTTACCCCATACTTCTGCTACACAGACGTCTCAGATGTACATCGTTTTGGCACACTCCATGTCGTGTGTGTTGCTGTCATCTTTGTCCTGAGCGAGACGCGATGGCCCTGATGCAGATGTGCAAATTTAGTGAAGCCGCGTCGCCGGCAGCAAGTACGCCACAAGGCGACCAAGTTTCGATTTGGCACACGACCAAAGTAAACCGACATTCTGGCCGAAAGTCGTCCTCATAATATGGTGGGAACTGGGCAGCAATCACACCGCAACGACCGACGACGAGAACCCATCCGTTGACGATATTTATCTCTTGAAAGCGTGCGTGTGCGTGGCGAGACACTGGTGCTCCCGCTGCTAATCCGTCTTTTACAAAATTCAATCTGCTGGCACTGACCAACCTGTCACCTGCCGAGAGACGTACGACCGCAGTATGCTGCGATGACGTCAAGCCCTAGCCATAGAAATTACGTGCCTAGTGTCTCAGGAATCAGCAGGTGTCAGGTCTTCGCGCCATCCCCACCCTGCCGTAAATACCATACCTCACGTCACAATGTCCTTTGCAGTGAAATTAAAATCGAACATCGAGTCAGTGCGGATGGTAAAGTTTCTGTTCCTCTACATCCTTCTCGCCCGAGACAGCGTACCGTATGGTTGAAGAATACCGAACCGGCGAACAACAGTGTGTACGTAACTTCAGCAAAAGTTTACTTACTCCGAACTCACTTTTTTCGAACGGAACGGATCTCCAACTGCGATAACGACTGGAGCGACTGAGCAAGTGGTGGGAAAAGTACCGCGCAAAGGACAATCTTGGAAGACAAAATCTAATTATAATTCATCCAAGCGGGAGTAATTATGCTCTCGCTTGCACCCGGCCACCCAACATAGCACGGGCGGAGGACACACGAGCTGTTGCTGCGAAGACCAGAATAAACCAGAGCTTCTTTCCCTATCCGGGCTCGTAGGTTAACTGTCCGCGTATTCCATCTTTAGCCTGGAGACATAATTTGTTTTTAAATGAAAATTTATTTTCATTATCCCGCACCACAAGCACACAACCGACATGAACGGAAACAGCAACGTGCAACCGCCTTTTTGTCGTCTTGTGTGAACTCTATTAACAGGCTGTTCTTTGAAGCGTATGCCATCGGCCGGTAAACTATCGAACGTGACAAATGCAATTAAACGGGCGACTACATTATAGCTCCCTAAGTGCTAGAGTCGATTTTGATTTGCTTTTAAGTTCATTGCACACGTTTCCGCAGTACGTGTGTGCCAAAGATAATATGAAAGATAATTTTATCAAACAAAAAATGTATGCAACGTTGTTTAACTGATTGTTTGAAATTCACAATCGTTGCATACGAGATTTTTCGAAGTCCAAGAGTAATCTAAAATAGTTATATTGAACGTAACCCAAGTTGCAGAAAATGTTTAAAGCTGAATAGATTTTTAATTCAAAACTTTTACTTGCTTAATGTTTGAAAAGGTTTGAACAAATCGGGGTTTTCGATTTTTTTTATAAATGAAAACAGCAAAGTGAAAAGCTTTATGTTGTCAATGTAAATTTCAATTTGACTTTTAAAAATCAATACGCGTACCCATTTCCATTCATGCGTTGCCGCTCCGCCACATCCCCGAACGATTAATACTGCCATGAACGTAGTATTCTCGATTCCATCAATTCCGTTAAGGATATACCGCTCAAACAATGTTACGATAACCGCTTTGTTGCCGTGTTCGCAAGCATAAGCGGTAGGAAATTTATATTCCAAACCCTGCATAACAATCTGCAACCCGGTCACGTCTCCTTTTCTTATGGATCTTTGAAACCGCGAATGTGATATTGCCTCTTCGTCACCTTTTGTCAAGTGAGAGTTTTGTTGTCTTTTATTCGTTCTTTTTGTCGATGGTGGTCTGGCTGGCGCGCAAGCAATAAAATCTAAAATTAAAGGATGACATTTTCATTGCATTTGCATTTTATTTCAATAAACGACACTGAATGTGATTGCGAAGCTCTGGTGTGCTCGATGAAAGCTTTGGCAAGGACGTGCAAATGAAGGCTTCCAATTACATCTTATGCTACAGAAGAAAAGCGTACTTCGGTGGCGGAGGGCACACGGCTCTGTTTCACCATAGCAAATAATGTGGAAACAATTGCCATATCTTTATACACTTTGCGAATTATCAGCATTATTTCGACCAAATAAGTTTTGGGTCATTATCTTCAGGTTCGTGTTATGTATGTCTCACGCATGCAGTTTTTAGTTTGTCTCTCTCTGCTGCTGGAGAAATTCACCTTTACCTGTTAAAATTTCTACTTCTATTGGGATGACAATTTGAAGGTAACGTTTCCTTAACCTCTTTGTCCTCTTTTCACCGTAACTAACACAACGGGAATATGCAAAAATACCCTCACACCCGAACGGTTGCGGACTCTCACGACATGACAAAATTGAATTAGTGAGACGAAACTGTCCAGCAAAGTGGTCTGCGTCACGTTCAATCGTCACGTTGGGATGGCTTGGAAAGATTTCGAGGAAAAAAAGAACGGAACTCCACCTAAGGGCGGATTCTGTAAAACGTATTGAGAACTAATTTGGCGAAAAGAAATGTGATATCGAACACAACGTGTCATTTACATTTCTGAACAACGATTGTAAGAAAACAGATTGCTAATTGCGTCGTTACTCGAGCTGTCGTTTGCGCATAATGTGACAGGAAAAGTAAAAGAAAACAAAAAGCCGGCACTTACTGTCGAGGATTGATGGCGAAGGCAGCATGAATAATTAAATCAACCAATCGCCGTAAAATTATATTCGCCCTCCCACACACGCACAATTCCTTCCACCATCGACTCGAAACGGAAGAAGAAAAGTTTTATGAAAATAAATCTCCCAACCCGAGAAATGGAAAGAATTTTTTGGGTTCAACGAAATCTCACCGTCTTGCCTGCCTGTTTGGGACAAATTTAGTCTGTTAGTAAAAAGAGACTTTCTTTTAGGATATGTTTTTCTTCGCTCTACCTTTCCGCTTTAAATTCTATTGAGCCTCGTTCAAAGAAGGCTCAAAAGTCAAATAAAACGAGCAAAGCGTGATTCGGCACTACTACATTGAAATATTATGACTTCTACGAAACATGGCGGAATGCTAACAGCCAATAATGTTACGCCGAATTTAGATGTCTTGATTTATTTGGTCTGTTCCCGAGGGTTGAGTTGACTTTAGATTCTCCATTCGTTCTTCATGACCTCTAGGGATGGTGTAGAGAGGTTTAGGAATGGTCGAAAAATGTTACCTGGCAGTATCCTGCTAGATCCAAAGTATAGGCTGGAACTAAAACAAGACTCCAAAGGTTCAATGGTTCCAACTATACCTTGAACGAAATTAAATCCATCCCGGTTCGTTCTCGTACGGCTATAGCAGGCCTAATTCGGTTAGAGAAAAGGATCCCTGAGTTTGATGGGCGATGGACGTATAATTAGATTTGGTTCTCCAATAACGCATCCAAGACACAGGGCTGAATACGTACGAAGATACCACGGACTCTGAGGTATACAGCGTATTGGCGTAATATAGTGATTTCTACTGTTTGCCAGGTATTTTCGGAGCGAGTTTTCTTCTATGTTACTAGTAGAAGCTAGTGCCTTGAATAACATCGCCATCAAAGCTCATCGACCATTTTGATCTATACTATCTAGCGTGAATAGTGTAAACCATACCTTTAGTAATGACTGCTTTACACACCTGCGGAATAGGACCGCTCAGGACTGTCCGTCAATCGAGCAGGTCTCATATCGGTGTCTGGACTAACATCAAACTATTCGTACAGTTTTTTATTGGTTCTCTTATGAGCCTAACTGCCAAGCCTACGATACTGAACTATTATGCTCGTTTATCACTCTGGCAACTATTTCATAACTCATTGGAAAAAGTGTTTCGACAACATCCATATTCTTTGAGCTATCTTCTATAGGGTGCAAGTTTACACCAGAATAGGCTAGCCCATATACTGTTATGTACATTATTATGTGATTAACGTATACCGTACATGAGAAATTGATCAATTATGAGCCGTTATTCATATTTGCTAAGAAGTATGGAAAATTTTGAAATTACCTTAATTGGAGTATAAATTAAGTATGATTCACATGCAACCATATAATCAAAGGAAAGCATCATAAGCGATGGTACAAAATTTCATATTTCATATAATCCCTTGAAAAAGTTGGTCTTGCGCGTTTCTTCAGATTTTGTATGGTTGCTTATTAATTTCATCATACATAAACACACACACAGACACATGAACCATCTCATCAGTTTACGTACAGCTCATTCTATTAAAGCTCCATCTTAGATGTGCTGACTTTAAGCGGCAAGCTTTTTGTTTCGGTGAAAGATTGTTATTAAAACCATCAAATTCGTTTTTTTGTAATCCTTTATCCGAACCTCGTATGAAGAAGAAACAAAAAAGTAATACCTCGTAGAAAGGCTTTCACATTCAATTACTTCACCGTGCTAACGCTTCGAGACGCGTCGACGCCGTCTGCAGCAGTAGCAACACCATCATAGCTGCATAGTCGATCGTGCATGTCTCGTTACCAAACCATGTGTGTCGTCTGTCGGAAGTCGTCCTAGAATGAAGTGGACTCACTGTTGTTAGAATGGTTTATTTTGACGTGCCTAGAGAGAGAGAGAGCGTACTTCAAGCCGCAGCCCACACTTGCGAGTGCCAAAGTCTCAATTTACTATGACACGATCACACCGTCCACCCGGCGACGCTAAGATCGCCGAAAATTGTTTTATTTTCGCAACAGCCTTTTGAGTTATTCCTTCATTTTGCGTCACTACTGTCCGACGCAACCGGAACACTGGCACACGTCCGATGTCTTTCGACGGCCGCTTACAAAATCTACGTCCGACCGTGAAAAATAACGAGGCACGTCGACAAAAACGCAATCTGTCGACCGGTGAATGTTTTTTTTTTCTATCTTGCCTAACGTTAAATTAACTCTACGCTGGGCATGGAGCAATCTGTGACAGCGGGCAGTAGTAGTATTAATTTTACAATGCCAACGATGTTTCCAACGCATTCTGGCCTCATAAAGCCTCATTCGAATAAAA
>JXXB01028405.1:0-14644 GCA_000956275.1 Anopheles koliensis | reverse complement strand
TTGCCTACTTGTAGGCGTAGAATGTTACCTACATCAGTTCCCTTATCAGCGTCGAGACAGAATCCTAACATGTCCTCATTAATGTCTAGCGGCAGTATATCTGTTAAAACTGTATCGGTTGTCTTTTCCCGTATTTTTTTCGCATGTAGTACTCTGTTGGTACGTCCTGAAGGGAAGTAGATGGAACAAAGAAACAAACCCCTTAATTCTCTCCGTACTTCCTCTACTCACCCTGCTTTTCTAGTTCGGATTGATTATCACTTGCAAGAAGGTAGTAAGGTAGGTAAGGATTAAGCTTTTGAGGCTGTATAGGGTTAATTCAAAAGATAGCTGGGAAAT
This sequence comes from Anopheles koliensis, assembly GCA_000956275.1. NCBI lineage: Eukaryota > Metazoa > Arthropoda > Insecta > Diptera > Culicidae > Anopheles > Anopheles koliensis. The sequence continues at coordinate 14,305 of JXXB01028405.1, read as the reverse complement.
ATTAGTTTCAAAAGTCTTTTAGTTATTTGCACGGATATAAAGTATTATTTACTTGTGAAGATGAAGGTGAAGTTTGAAATTCAAATAACTTCAACAGCGATATTTGATCGCTCAAAATAAAAATAATCTTTTAAAATATATTATGATTAAAGTACCTTTGGAATCAGTTTTTTTTTGTTAATTAAAGCATATTACACATTCAACTGGCTGCCCCGGGACTGCTCGCATTTTGTACTGGAAAAAAATACAAACATCTAGTCGCATGCTCAACTGAAGAATAGTGGTGTGCAGCATTAGTGAGCGACATTGGAGCATGAAAAGCTGCTCACCGCTCAATTAGCATTCCGTAGAACCGACGAGCCTCGCCTGGTCCTGTATGCCAGAGGGAGAGGCCGCCCAAGGCGGGAAAATAGTTTCCCAAAACTGTGCGACCGGTGAGCGAGCGCCATCGAGGAAGGGATGCGCGATGCTGATGCGGCCTATGTTCGGTTGATGCAGCCCACCATGGGCTCGTCCGGACTGGGTCGGATTCGCGGCTCGTCAGTTAAATGCAAACGGTCGAGGTGTTCAAACGCCCTACGCTCAACGCCCACGCCGGTTTGCGAAGTGGTCCGAGGGCCTGGCAGCGATTCCAAACAATAATAATTGTGCGTTAAATTGGGCTCATCATAAAGCACCACATTGTGCCGTGACTGTGTTTGTGTTCCAGTGATTGTGGTGGTTGATAGCGGGCAAGGGTAATGCTCTTGTTGGAAAGCTGAAGCAGCAGAATGCTCTTGTAATCGGTGCCGGCCGGCTCGGTGGCGGAAAAAGTCACTCAAGTAGAATATCCATCTAGCACCCGACAACGCTAGAAGTGGGTGGATGCCTTCGTCCTCGTGCAGTGCCTGCAAACCCAAGGAGGTGACATTAAAATGAAGATTGAATAATAACGGCCCCGCCTCGGCAACGGTACCGGAAGCAGCTGGAACCGACTGTTCGGTGCCGTGTACAAATTACCCGTTGGGTTTCTGTCCTCGTCCGCCTCCTCCCGCCTCCTTCTCACCACCGCATGCAAAAGTGCACCCGTGCAGCGATAGATGTCAACCAAATCGGAAAGCTATGTGAAAAGTGAAAAATGTGGCGACCACAACTACAACCGTTCTTCACAGCTGTTGGGCGCGTTACGCTACAGATCGTTGCACTGCTGGCGCTAATCTTGATAGCGGCACGCAACCCTGTCCGCTGTCTGCATTTGGATGTGGAAAAAGTGAACCACTTAGTGTTAGATAATGCAAAGGTGAGAAGAACTATGTTTCCGCTAGCAGATATGGCTTCATTTGATGCAGCGAGTGTACCATTTTTTTATTTAAAGCATATTGGCTCCAAAACACTTCCTTCTGTCCTTCTATTTTCATTTAGTTTCCTGTGATTAATGTTCCTTTTTTTTTGGTTAAACCTCATTGTTTGCTCATTCGATCCAAGAAGATGTAGAGACGGCTTTATGGGACGATGCCGAGGTCGGCAAGGGCTGGTAAAAACCGACGCTTTGAACTTCATACCGTGTGGCACGCTGAGATGGTAGCACTTTACTTCCCCAAGACATCATTTCCTTTCATTGTTTCCACTTTAACTCCAGCCGGAAGCGGATGAGTTCGTATTATTTTCGAAGGTTGTTACGTTTTCAAAAAACTGATAAATGCTGTGGGAAAAATGGTTAATTACAGTCAATTCAATCTTACCAGATTTTATGTCGTTCGATTGTCTGACAATTATCTTGTTGATTAAAATATCGCACAGACAACATTTGTTCCTTTTCAATGATCGTATTGAGAAGAGACACAATTTGATGCATCTGTCTTCTTCAATCAATGCTTACTAATCATGTAAATCATGCGGGTTTTTTTTGGCGCCGCAGGTGTGTTGCCCGCTGTGTGGATGCTGCTTCCCATTGCACCCATCAAAGCAGGCAGGTTGCATCGCAATGTACGAGTTCGCTTTAGAACGACAACCACACCGCAAACCGGTCAGCGTTGGACGGTTTCATTGACCTGAATTCTAATTACACGCCGACACCGGAGAGCCGCCTGATTGTCGCACGAAAGTTTACTCAACCCATTGGGCCATCAATAATCGCGAATCGTGTGTGGCCGGATCAGCTCGCGTCCGGTCGCGGGGGTGTGAGGGTGGTGGAGGGCGGGGTCATTCACGGTGCGTTGAGCGCGCGTACCCGCACAGTATGGGTCGGTCGTGCGGGAGTAGAAGGTGTGCGAACCATTACCGAAAAAGGATTATGCGTTCTGTAGTTGACGCGCGTAATCATTCACAATTATCCTCGCAAAAGGCCGATCCCCTTGGTTTGTTTGTTTGGTAGTAAACTGTGCCGGTTTTTTTTTTCGGCACCGCCCGGCACTTTTTGCTGAATCATTTATTTATCCTAAACGAAACGGTTAGATCGTTCCATTCAACACGTGTTCTGGTCGGAAAGCGAAGCATAATTTCGCTACGCCCGCATCCGTTGCCCCACCCGGCGGGCGGGCAGGTGGGCGAGCCCACAGCTGGATTACTAGCCGACGAAATACGTATTTGGGACCGAATTGTAACTACTGACACTTGACATCGAGCGTCATGGCAGGCGACGCTGGGGAAAAAAAACAATAGCCACAAGTTGTGTCAAATTTGAATGTCAAAAGCCATCAACGCACAACGACCAGCCTGTACCAGCACTTTCTCGTCAGCATTTGGGTTAATTCTAGTGAAGGTGATTCTTAAAAAGGTCATTTTTGGGGTTTTGAATGTTAATGCTATTGTTTCATCACCGGTGCCGCGGGGAGCATGAACTTGAAAACGAAACGTTGGTGAGAATAGGTTCTATGTTTGGAAACAATTTCAGCGAATGAAAATCAGGCTCATCCGGAATGAAAACCACTGGCCACTGGTTCCACCGCTGCCGCTAGTTGCCTTAGCGCGAAGCGATTTTAATTAATTTTGCAATTATAACCTTCGCCTATCTGTTTTCACCTCGTTATTAAGTTATTTCACGGCAGGAATCATCCAGGATGCCAACGCGAGGTGTATCATGGGCAGCATAAATGGCGATCGTAAAAAGTGAAATTGCTGCCATGTTTGCTCCATTAGCTTTTATCGCACCGTGGCATTGTTTTTGGTCTGATGCGAACGCGTCGTAATAGGTCCATTTTTTCGCGAACCACCCATTCGGTCGCGCTTTGGAAGAGTGTTTGATTTGATTTATCACGAACCTTCAATCTTCCAACGAACGGTGCGAGCCCGTGCCCGTGCCCGTGGCAGAAAATGTAAATTTTACACTGACCGACCCCGCCGCAGTCGCAGTCATCTAGTTTTATCTCTCCAACACCCATCGCAGTGGAACGAGCAAGTATCGTCCCTTCTTCTGAACGCCACCGACTACGTACAAATGCACAGCGGGCGGCGGAAGATGCCCCCAAAAATGGTTTATGTAACCGCACTATAAAAACCGCCCAAAAATCTGTTTCGAAAGAACGCAAGCGACGAACCTCTTTAATGTGTCCGTATCACGGGCAACAATCGGCTGCTGCCGTCGTGTGCCGGGCGTTCGCACCGCGATGCCAAATGATGTGACCGATGGTGAAGCAGCTGGGCCTGCAAAAAACGAGAAAAAAAAACAAAACGAACAACTAAAGCATGTTCGCAACATCTTTACTATTTGAATGTGTTCATCGCTAGCAGCGCGGATGAGCTACTTACATCAGAAAACTACCAAGAAGCGACGAAAAACCTCCAGCAATTACAGCAGTTTCACACGCCAGCCGTGGGTTCACATTTGTGCCGTCGAATGAAAGCGAAAAAAGGTACCCAAAGTGCCGTACTGTACTTCTGTGTGGCCCAGCTCGAAATTGCATTTCGTTTTCTTCCTACGATACTTAAACCCGCGTGGTGTTTTTTTTTTGGAGGAAATCGAGGAAGGCAAGCTTAAGTAATCGTAAAGATCACACGTAGAGAATGCAATTAAATATGGGTTTATTGGTTCGCTGCGTTTTCCTTCAGTTCCGTGTGCTAGAAAAAAACACACACACACACCATTTCTAGCTCATCAGTTCATGGAATGGGACAACGTTTCGGTACCGAGATGTACCGAGAACGAACACAACGCTTGGGACCGGATCTCGGGCCCCTGTGCTCTTCGACCGTAACCGCAAGCGCGTGATGTAGCTGACCGATGATCACGGTAATGGTTTGTAATGGTTACATCGTGTGCAGGTCACGATGGCGCTTTAGTACGACCATTTTAATGTACTGGTACCGTGCGGATTCGCTTTGGATTTCGAATAGAAAACGATCGTCCACTTGCCGGTTGTAAAATGGAAATGCGTTCGAAGCGAAACAACACAGAAAAAAGCGAAATTATATCAGAATTTGTGTATGCAGGGCGCGCTCTCGGCGTCGCTAATTTATGCGATGTTCTCAGCCCTGTTTCATAGCATAGTTCCCCGCTCCCCATTGCGCATTGCGATGTCACAGGGGCTTTTGACGGAGAAGCTGCTGCTGCTGCTACAGTCGGGGGATCATCTTTTTTAATTTAAATTTTCAATATCACCTGCCCAACGGTGGCGATCGTGGGTGATTGTTACCCATCCAGAGGAGCTTGTCGGTGTTCCACTGACAAATTAGGTTGCCGTTCGGTGGGTGGTGGGTTTGTATCGCATTCCCAGATCACCCTAGAAGTTTGGTGGCTTTCATAGCGAATTTTATGGCCATGAGCTGACCTAGAAGAGAATTTACCCTAGAAAACGTATGCAGACGGTGAATGGATGGGAAGCGCCACATTTAGAATGTACTTCCGCATCGTTGAAAGAGATGCCACGGTTTTACTTTTCAACGTTGTGAGCTGCTCTTGCTGCAAGCATGTCGTAGCGTTCTCATGGGAGATTTGTTGAGGGCGGACAAATCATTAATGATGTTAATTTTTAGATTGCCATTACAATATGCCTTAAAGCTTTGTTTAGTGGATGGGTAGTAGAATAAAAATAAAAACTAAAATTTTCGTGCCTTTAATAAACGTTTACTCTTATCTTATCAATTACTATTTGGAAGTACGGTCGAGAGTTAATCAGCAGCAACGACGGCATAAATTTGTTTTATCTAATCCAATCTACAAAGCTAGATCAAATCATTTTATAGTTGAATGTTAATGTTCATATAAAAAATAAAGAAACATGGTTTCTTCGTTTTAAATTTATGCTCAGTTCACTACTATCATCTAATTATCATCATGTTGTTACATTTAAATATTGGTACTGATAGCGGCTACATCTCTGTTTCCTTCCCATGCCTGTCATACCTGTCGTTTTACCGGCTTACTAGACTGATTTTTACTACCTAAGAGATGTTTAACCACAAACTTTGTTAGGGGAACACGGATAGGAGAGGAATGGGATCGGAATGGAATGGGAAATTGATTATTTTCTATTTATCAGTAATGAGTCATTTTTTTAAATTTATTTTAAAATTTGCAAAGATGGGGTCCAGACGTTATTTTTCCAGAACCCTTGCTACATTTTTTTCCGCATTTTGATCCGCTGTTTGTGCGGTTTTCCATAGATCAACCAATTGTTTCTTACACGCATTATCACTTTTACAAGTAAAACCCTATGATTTCCTAATGAAAAAGCTAATAGCCGGTGTTAAAATGTTTTCCATATCAGAACACGAATTTATTAGCGGTCATAATTTTAGGTTAAGTTTACTACAAAGAGGTATAGTATAACAATCAGTTTCATATTTCGAAGGTATGTTTTGTTTGTGCAACAACTGACTCATACATAGGAGAAAGGCCATATGCTAATGCTAGCTTAAGGGTCTTCGCACCGGCCTAACCTCCATAGCCAATAGACCATTGCACAATGCACATTCATCAAACGGTGCACAATGCAGCGGGTCGTAGGAAAAGAAATGTCCTAACCGTACTTTCAAGGTACCCCATGCGCCTTTCTTTTCTCGACATTCCGCGAACTTTCTTCCATCCGATCCTCTACTCCTCACGGTGAAATGTTTGGCACGAGGCTGTATGCTGTTTTCTCATGAGCTCCAAAACAGCAGCGATGCAACTAGTCTGCAAATATGCAACCAATGTTTAAACGGCACCCTCCAGACGCCTGTGCGGCATGTGCGCTATGATATCTTGGCGTGAGGTGATGATAGCCGCTCAGGGCAAACGCCCCGTGGAAGGCCATTGTTTGTAAATGTGTGCATTGCATGAATTTTAACCTACAAATTGTTCGATCGTTGGCTGTTTTGTTCTTTTGTTGCAGATCGATGAAAGGAATTTGCATAATTTTCTCGAGGAACATGAACAACTGCTGCTGTTTGGTGATCGTATGCCCGGTAAGTACGTACACGATACACTCACTGACACTGACGACATCGTTGCAGAAGACCACGGGACACAAATCACGCGATAGGTGGTACTTTGGCCGGATTGACAAACCTTCCGGTTGATCCCACGGACGCAGCACAGCTGCTTGTTCTTTGAAATAAGTGATTAGTATGAAAATCTACCGGAAACGTGGTACAGGCAGGCACCCTACACCTTACGAAACATCAGTTAAAAAACTATTTATTCTCATGCACTAAAGAAGTTAAACTGTCATTATTACATTTTGCTTCCATCTCAATCGAAGAATCCATCTCAAGCAAGGTCACCTGACATTACGACTTATGACAAATGTTTTTTTTTGTCTAGAGTTCAAGTTCGCGACTGTTGGGAAACAAACGGATTCGAGCGGCTGCAATTTCGCACTACATGTCGTACAACTGTCGATGAGGCTGTCGATTTATTTCGCAAACCGTTGCCAAAGCACTATTGTTTCAAGCATTTCAATGTTAACTAATTGTTTTCCAGATGATTTCAAGATAGTTAACGTGCGGCAAAGAAAACGTGAAAGCAGGTCATCCCCAGGCACTGGATTTCTGCGGTTCAACATGAGCAGCGGTCATGGTAAGCAATCAGGGAGGCGAGCGAGAACGAGAACGGGGATCAGAGGTGAGAAACAATGGGATGAAATGTGTCGCGATGTTCGCTTTCGTTACAGAGGACAACTTTTCACTGCGATTACGAAAGTCCGATATTTTGATCGACGATTCGTTCGCTTTCATCGAAAGCTACGACAACTCTACCCAACTCTTGGATGATTCCTACGATCGCGTTCTCAAGTATCGGGATTGTTTCTATCGGAACGAACGTGCCGCGTTCGATTTGTGCGAAGGTAACATACGCGGTTTAATACGGGCCAACGAAACCGAGCTGGTAATACATCCGCTACCGGAAAGATTCGGTGCCGGAGCACATGTCGTGCTGCACAGGAATAGATCGCAGGACGAGTCGCGTGTGGGTGAAAGGTTCGAGCCGGAAGACATCGAACCATCGGATCGAAGGGCGTCCATAGCGTACGGACAAAGGCAAATGCGAAACAAACGTCACATAAACTCACCGCACACCGCCAAAGTGCCCGATGTTCTGCACATTGAAACTGCAATCTTCATAGATAAGGATCTGTATCGGCACATGTCGAAAAACTACCCAAAGAATACCGAGGCCCACCTGATACGGTTCGTGCTAGCAATGATCAACGGAGTACAACTGCTTTACAACCACCCGTCGTTGGGTCGGCCGATCAACTTCATTCTCAAGCGGTTGGAGATCTTGCACAACGATCCGAAGGATCTGCGCCGCTCGAGCGACATCGACATCTACCTGAACAGCTTTTGTGGCTGGCAGCGCAAGTTGAACCCGATTTCCGATGCCGATCCCGTGCACTTTGACCACGCGGTTATCTTGACCGGGTTGGATCTGTTCGTAGTGAGTAAGAATGGTAAGGTGAGCAATCAGGTGGTGGGACTCGCACCGGTCGCCGGCATGTGTACGATCACCTCGAGCTGTACGATCAACGAGGGAAAGCACTTCGAAAGTGTGTTTGTGGTGTCGCACGAAATTGGACACAAGTAAGGTTCCGCGTGACGGCCTGCGATCGTGCTTATCGATTGACGAGCTCATTTTGTATCCCTTTGCAGCCTCGGGATGCGCCACGACACATCGGATAATAACTGTGATCCCAGCTTGTACATTATGTCACCGACATTGGGTAGTGGTAAAATCACCTGGTCATCTTGCAGTCGAAACTATCTGAACACGTTTCTCAAGTAAGTCTCCAGAACAGCGTTATTTTATGTTTCGACTAATAAACAAACTTCCATTTTCTCTTCTCAAGAACTTCTCAAGCGACCTGCCTGTTCGATCGGGGCCACTATGGGTCGTCCCTTGATCACGCCGGAGAAGGTAAACTGCCCGGAGAGCGGTTTGATGCTGACCAACAGTGTCTGTTGAAATATGGTAAAGACAGCACGCGTTCGAAATCGCAAGATTTAGGCGATATCTGCCGGGATCTACATTGTCAGCGAGACCGCTACACGTGGACATCACATCCTGCCCTGGAGGGCACAAGTTGCGGCAAGTTAATGGTATGGATGTAGTTATGATGCTTCGATAAAAAATTAACTAGCTTAACCATCTTTTTTCTGCGTTTATTGAAATCCACAGTGGTGTCGCAGTGGAGTATGCGTATCGAAAATTCCTGGTCTTACCGTGCAGTCCACTGGCAAACATATAACGGCGTTTAAAACGATAGACAAGAAAACGTTCATCGAGGGACTCAAATTCGCTAGTTTGCGACAGGATATATCAAGAACGTTGAACACAATCCCGACATGGGACTCGTGGAGCGAACCAACCGAGTGCGTCTCAGGCTGTTTGTATGGAGATTCGGGCAGATTGAAGGAGGGTAGCACCGGCTTACGGCAATTTACTAGGAAATGTCTCGATAAACGGTGAGTTAGTGGACAAAACTGTGGAAATCTTACACATTCGGTTAGTTCGGTTCGATTTCACACTGCAAAGGGGAACCATATTCTGTTCGTTTGCTTTAGACTTTTGGGAATCAGATCATGTACTTTTCACTTTAAACCCTTATTCTTCTGATTCTTTAAAGATTTTTTTCTCAAAAATTAAGTGCCTAATAAGAGTTTTTGGGAGTAATATGGGTAGATTTTTAATTATGGAGTAGGATAACTTTCTATTTTTAGGATTCCAAATGCTTAAATGACAAGAATTTCTTGATTGTTAAGCACTATGAAAGCGAAAGTGATAAAATTCCAGCGATGTCTTTCAATTTACACACTTTCTTTTGCACGAACTGCTTTCGACTGTTGTTTTATGTGTAGTTTTGCTTAATGTACTCTTTGCGTTGCAGTAAAAGCTGTTCAGGATTTAGCCGGAAATACGAGACGTGCATCGCAAAGCAGGTTTGTAGCTTCAGAAACAAAAAAAATCACTAGCAAAATTACATTACATTCAACATTTTCCATTCGCAGTGCTACAACATCGCCCGTACAACGATTTTGGAGTTTTCCAACCAAATCTGTGACCGTGCGAAAGAATTTGATTCCGACATCATCGGGTATGGTTTGCAAAAGGTTGCCGAAGATCCCGAAGACTCCTGCAAAGTGTTTTGCGAGACAAAATCAGGCGTACCAAAGACTAAAAGTTGGATCTACCCCGACGGTACCGCTTGTAAGGTACAGAATGGAGACTTTGATGATACGTACTACTGTGTTAGTGGCCGATGCGAAAAGTTTAGCTGTAATAATTCGTCCAACAACTACTACCGGCTGGATGGTGCGCTCTGCACGGAAACGTATCAGTATACGGAGCGAAGTGGTAACAGCATTTATCAGGAAAACGTTCGAGACTATAAAAGCTTACCATTGAACCAGAATGTATACCCCGCCGAACGTAAGGCGGAAAGTTCTACGATTAAAACAGGTACATAGTTCTGGCAAGGTTAGCGACCTATTTACTCAACCCTAGTTTTGCCTCTTTGGCAGCGTGGAGCAATTACACAGCACGAAAACCGTCGCTTGATCCTGAAGGGTATAAAACCGACGCCACGTACAACCAGTACCGCGAGCGCCCGGCGGAGCTCAACAGGTTGTCCGAGCTTCAAGGACGCAAGCATAATTGGGAGGTAAAATCGGGCTGCCACTTTAGCTGCATGGAACGCGGCAAAGGAGTTCAAATCGTGACATCGGCAACTGGGACAAATACCAACATTCAGCTCTGCACCGCCAACACTATTGTAGGTGTCCCGATAACCTTCTTTTGTCAAATATACGCGCTCATTGCATTTCGTTCGAGAATTAAAAAAAAATCACCCTTTGCTCGTTTGCAGGCGTGTGACAAGGTGTTATCAACCTACGAGTTTGCAACGCAGCTCTGCAAAAGATATCAGCAAAAAGTTTCGGGCTTGTCGGGTATCGGCATGCAAATTGCACCCAGCATTGAGGATCCGGATCGAAGCTGTAGGGTTGCGTGTCAAGACACGTTCATTAGGCATCGTTTCTATCTGGTGAATGGTGAACAAGGGCATTTTCCGTTCGGTACACGCTGCAACCATAACGAATCTAATCGCTATTGCATCAATGGGAAATGTTTGGTAGGTAACATTTATAGACCTGGTCTGTATGGTTGAATTTTGTTCCTACAGTTTAGGTACAATAATAACCATTATCGTTCTATCTCTACGCTCATCTGTTAGCACTTTGGCAACGACGACACACCCGTCAATGAATCGTACAACGCGCTTCCTAATGTACGCATCAAACGATCCATAAATCGTAGCAAACGGCATTTCGAATACTTCGCACCGGTCAACATTACCGAACGAATAAGCCAAACATTTTTGGAAAATTTAATTGCAAACATCGACTTCGCGCGGACCACTAGCGAAAATAGTACGTTTCACTGCAAAAAAACATATAGGATTGATACATTGATGCATTTACTTTTACCATTTTCAGACGCCGTTTTGGAAGAGCACATCGATCTAAAAAATCCGATTTACGTTGATCCATAAAGTGACCGGTGTTCGATCGTGATAATAATATCTTGAGCATGGCAGTATGCACGGAACTGTTTATTTATTATCAATCCTTTTGTAATGTAATTTATACCTTGAGATGTATGGAAAATAAATCGTTTCCTTTTCTTTAAAAATAAGGCAGTATATACGGATTGGTTCGGTCATGATTTTAAAGTTGTTGTGATTTTTAAAAGTACTACAGACATGTTCTGCTGAAAACCTCTTCTATTTTTGTTTGGACATATGAACATAAAAGTTGTAGTCCCATTATTACTCGCCATTTACAGATTCGAATTAGCCCATATAATTTCCTTAAAGCACATCTTACACAAAATACAACGTGTGACTGACCGATGAAAACCACGTAAGTGGTTAGAGATGTTTACTTAAATAAACATTAATGTTTCAAAAAACGTCAAGACATTATAATCATAATATTCCTCCCCTGCAGCATACACGTAAGCCACACAGAGGGGACATTGTATTGTAGTGTATAAACTTAATCTTAATATAAATTATGCAAATGGGTACGTTAATTTTAGCCAACCATACAACTGTGTTTTATTTCTTAATTGCTGTAAGATGATTAGTTTTTGATTGATTCATTAGTTTTTCATTTTTGTTCTTCGTTAATAAAACATGTATATCATTATGCTTTGTATGACGAATGTCACAACAAAGTAGACGAAATTATGTCCCAAAACAAGAAGCTTCTCTTGTGATTTTCTCACATCCTTAAGGCCGGATCTATTCGCCTAGCTGGCACTACCCAATACCATTTTGTTATTTTTATTTTAAAAAGGTTTATTACGCTAACAAAACATGTATACAACAGAGTTAAACAAGGGTTTCTCTTAATAAAAAGAGTCGTAAAAAGACTATAAATTCTTATAACAGTCCATGTTAATGTATTAAAGTTTTCATGTTGACCCGCAGAAATGCCATGTTCTTTACACTTATTTTAATATACACAAATTTTGCTACGAAGTGCTCGCACTTTAAAGTCAGATATAAAAATAAATACAAAGTTACAATGGAAGCTCTTTCAGCAACCTTTCAATTTCCTCTCCCCTTAGCTTGGGGTGCGTCGAAATGCACTGAAGTTTGGAGGATGAATACTTCAGCCAGGGCGACTTAAGCTTCTTTTCCATCATTTTCGGAACGGCCTTGATGACGTTTGCTAATCGCTGAACAATTGGTTTCAAATCCTTAACGCTATAATGCGTGTAATGCTCTAGGGTTTTTGTCCAAATTTTCTGACCCGAACCATTCGCTCCGTTGGATGTCAAAGGAAACAGATACAGTGAGATATACAATGCCGCTGCAGCGATCTGTAATGTAAACACATCGAGAAATTACAACCAATTCATGTTTCATTTTCATCTTTAAACACCTGCTAGCAAATAACACAGTATAACATACCTCGGATGGTTTGTAATGTGCGGTGCTGTAATCGACACTAGCCAGCTCGATAAGATACTTTGCCAGTACATGGTTTACGTCTGATGCTTTTGCGGCTTTGGAAAATCGCCGCAGAAAATGTGTTGGCAGTGGTTTGCCCAATTGGAAATCCAACACTTTTATCATCTCCTTCTCCATTTCCAATATCTGATACTTTTGGTATGTGTCGTCCGTGATGAATACAAAATCCTGAATCTCTGGTGGGAACAGTTCTTCGTATTTCGATGCTACAAACATCGCCGTCACACCTACCAGCTGTAGTTTCTTCTTCGGAACTGATTTTACTTTCTGCCAAGACACGATACGAGAAACACATAAGAACATTATTTCTATACAACATCTGCAGCAGTGCTAGAGCTGTGGCCTACCTGTAGGTAACGATCGATAAGAGACACTGTCATATGGTATGTATCGATTTCCAATTTGAACTGATGGTGTACTTCGTTGATCCAATCGATCAGAATTGTTCTCATTTTGTGTGTGATCTGACAGCGAAAAGATAAATACGATTAATGCATACGATTCATAACATTCCATTCCAGTTTACAGCAAAGCTAAACCTACCTCTTTGTGGCCATCCAAGAAGTTTTCACATAAGGCATATTCAGGACTGCTTTCTAGGTTATTCAAATACTTGTATATATCATTCGCGTACTCCGAAACTAACATCGGGTTCCAGCTATCGTTAGCATCAATGTTTTCGATGCTTTCTAACAGTTTCTGAGAATGCGTATCCAACCTTTCCGTTTTCTGTGAAGACAAAAGAGATTGTCATAACTTACATTTTCCTATTCGCTTACGTCTTTTGTCTGCATCAGAAACATACCTTGCTTATTGAGATGATTTCATTCTCGTCCGATGAAGAAGCGCCACTACTTGGAGCACTTTTCTGCTCTACCTTTCGTGTTTGTTTTGCCAATGTCCTTAGAGACAGCTGGCTATCTTCGCGTTTTAAAGTTACATGCTTTATTTCATTCCCTTTGTTCAATTGCACTTTCACAGCTTCCGGAGCGTTCAGACGCGGCTTCACATCTACGTTCGTAATGACTTTCGCTTCGTTGGAAGATCTCGTGATAGGTTTTCTGGTAACGGCTGCTGCAGTAACATTTTCCGCCTTCCGCCAGCGTGTATCAACACGAGGCTTGATGTTCTTCAACGTAGGGTTGGCGTTCTTTAAAGTAGCTCCTTTCTCGATCCCTTTACCCGGTAAATCCTGAGTTGCATTGCGAAGCACTTTGTTGCCAAGCTCTCCCAGAACAGGGCGCCTAGCAGCCACAACTTTCTTCAACCCATCGCCTACGTGGTTTCCCGCTGCGTGGTTCTACACAACAAAAAATACATCATCAACAAGAGGTGAAAATCATACTTTACGTCTTTTGAGCCGCTCTTTTCAGTCGCAGCTTGCATATCAAGACATCCGACCAAGCAAAATGGTTCCGACAGCCATCAATTTTAGACTCTGTGATGCTGTTTCGTTCTAGCAAAAACCACAGCCATCCCAATTGACCTACAAGCAATGGCGTCGTCGTTGACCATTACGCTTTTTACTGCAACCCTTACTTACCTCATCGATTCTCATGATGCGGGACATTTTCTATGCTTTTCAGATTGGTCCTTCTCTATGCCGAACTGTAAAACTCCGCAATCGTACACCACACAAAAGACGCTACAATTATACACAGCTGTTTCACACGCCAACGGTTCTCCGGGCTTCCCTGCAATCGACCGATAGCAGCAAAACCGTTTGAATTCGTATGAACTCTTCGAAACGTAGAGCGGCAATGAAAGAAAAGGCCTCTTTGAAAGTCCTTCATAGAAACGCAGACCTGTCTGCGTTTCAATGCGTTCTTCGATGACAGCGTCCAGGGGTACACAACTATTATATGAAAAAT
>JXXB01028383.1:0-15559 GCA_000956275.1 Anopheles koliensis | reverse complement strand
TACTATTTGCTCTGTCCATAAATGCATCCTTAATTGCATGCGCATTGGATGGCACAAATTTGTAAACTCGCGCTCCAACCGATAGTTCTAACAATGTTACATTATTTCATTTACCTCTTCAATGCATATTGCTATCTTACACGCAACAAATCAACATCAGCACCCATGATTAGTACGACGAATTCATTTGAAATTGTTTACCAAAAAACACTTTTCACCTTGCACCACTGACAACCACCGACGAACACCGCGAAACGCCATCCTTCAATGGGCCACCCAATTGCGGCCCGAAATTGAATACCCAAAACGCAAGCCCCGAAATACGAGCTCGAATGCATTCGACACCTTTATCCAAACACGGCGCAAAGGGAATGCGGGAAGCCAAAGCTGGTCGTAAATTGAAATCGTGGTGGAAACGTCGCTCCGGCAGCTTGCACGCGGTCAGCGAACGTTTTACGTCGCATCGAACGATCGGCAATACCGATGAAGGTGGACCTGGTTCTGATGGTTCAAGCTTCGTTTTTCGGGAGCCAGAACGTAATGTAAACGCTCATAAAAAAAAACGCTTACCACCGGGCACACCGTAACGCAGTTTCTGGACCGGAACAATTTGCGCCCGTTAATGAGCCATAGGATATCCCGTTTAGTCGCAATTACAAATGCGGCCTTTATTAAGCGCCCTGTATGGGCTCAAGTGTGCATGTGGGTGTGTGTGTTTTTGTTCACGATACACGAAATTAATTGCCCCAAGCTCTCTGAACCATTTGGAATGGAAATTCGGAATTGGTCGATTTGCGCTCACGGCGTAACGGCGTTACGAACGCTGAATTTACGGAAAGATTTATCGATTGGCACTAGCCAACGTTCCGGAATCGATGGCACATCTCGAAAAAGGATTTAAAACCACCCTTCGCCAATTAACCTTCCATCGACGAACCGGAGGCGACGGTTTACGCCGATGTTTGTCAATTGCGGAATTCTAGCCTAACGGTGAACAGGTCATATCATTAAATCGGCAGCTGACCACCACTGGAGTCGGTGTCGTGGAACAAGTCTAATTAATTTATCATCATAAATCCATCCACCAGGCGGGCGTGCGAAGTGGGCGGCAATGCACGACCGATGACGATCGTGTGCAATAAAACCCCGGCAATGGTACGGCACCGGTTCCGATGGGCTTTTATTGCAAACCGGATCACCGTGCATCCGGTTGGCCCGTCGCTTGTCGGTGACCCTATCGTACGGGATGGTGGGTGGAATTTTCGGGGGCAAACGCGCACCACCTCCAACTATCCCAACCAGCCGGGGATATTGAAATCTAATTTACTTCACGCTTTGCCCCACAATGGCGGCCCACTAATCAGCTTTAATGAGTTTCGTTACATGCTTCATCTGTTTGGCTGAACGCTGCAATGAATGACAGAAATTAGCGCTGAAAATGCATCAGCGTGTGAATGGTGCTGAGCGGCGGGGTGTTGGTGTTGTGCCAATTTTCGATCGTAATTTTCACAATCGACTTCCCGGGCTATGACGTTCAAAGGCTGAATTTTCATCGTTGTTAGTTTGATTTACAGCAAATTTCATTCATGCCTATTTTCCTGTGCGCGTGTATAGGCTGGGGAAACTAGTTTTGTATGTGTTAATTATGGAGCGTATAACTTGTATCTGTGTTTTATACCAAATTTTAGGAGTTTTGACTCATCCCAACCTATGAATGGCATTGAACTAATTTGGCTAGCTCGATATATGAGCGGTTGATTTGGATGCAAACCAGAGAGAACCAGAAATTAAGATCACAGCAACCGGAGCGAGGATAACAGAATCTGCTATCCCAGGGTTGAAGACTAAGTCTGTAATAAACTCGTCAAGAATCGCTTCAAAATAGCCATAGAGAGGCAATTCGCTGTTGTTCGTGTATTGCAAAGAAATCTGCAGAAGTTCGAAGTTTATCCTCTAAAGCCAGTTTCTAGTACATGTTCTGTAACCGCACAATTCAGCTTTATGTATCATCTTAAATCATTTTACATGTGCTCAATATCAAAATGCTTTACCATGCATTCTTTATGCAATTTCTCAACAACCATCGAATATCGAAATATCTCGACACTTACACACCGTTTTTTAGCAGCTCGATATGAAATTCGATCATTACTTTACGCAAAATTACCCTCCAACGCACGAAATAACTTCGTTTGCCACCGTTTACCTAAAGTGCACCCTTGTCGGCTTGCTGTTTGTACACAGCTGTAATGATAATTTTCACTCACGCACACATAAGTGGTACACGCCATAACGCTCACTTCCCATTCGGCGAGTCGGCAACTTCTGCAAACTCCACCGCTCAGTGGCAATTATCGTTTATTCGTAAAGTATAACTTCTTTTCTCTTCCGATGCTTTTGTTGCTTGCGAAGCAACTTTGAGTCGTTAGCAACACTAAAGTGATATTATCCTGCCGAGCTCGCACCATCTTCGCCTGCTCGCTTCCAATCAGCTGGGCCTAGGAACCATGTGGTATATTGGCTATATGTCCACACTTTAGACAACAATGATTTCACAAAGGCCATTTAGTGCCAACGAGAATGTCGATAAGATCGGCGCTCAAGTTAGGCAGTGAAAGTTTCGCCCCAAATACGGCGACTTGCCATGTTATTCAAATTTCGTTTAGATCTAATTATGTTTCAATTCGATGATGATCGTGTTCACATGTTCGCCGTACACGGATTGGCACATCTCAAAAACACGCAGCGAAGAAGCTTGGTGACATTAAATAGTTTGTAGTTACCACATCGTCACCCATTAGTTGAAACATAGTCCGGTTGGCGTTGGGTTCATTAGCATTAGCACGAAAACTAAAACCGTGCCCGTTCGTCCAGACATTCGGTCTTTCGGTAGCGCTAATGGTCATAAAATGAAACCGATTACCATGTGTGCTCCGGCCAGCGTGCATATGGGCTTCCCGGTGGAATTCGACGATAAAGTACCTCGGTTACACGTCTAAGACGAGCAAACCGCTGACTAGTGTGTGCCAGTGGGGCAAGGGGCAACTTTACGACACGATACGGACGATACAACTCTCCATCTACATGACCTCCCTTTCGGGTGTACCAGCTCATCTGAAGGCTAATAAAATGATACATTGGATACAGGAGCAGGACCTGGGTCGGGATGAAAACTTTCATCCATAAACGCGATACGGGGATCATTTCGGTGATTGAATTATGTGTCTGTACGTCCTTCTTCGGTCGCTGTGGCTATTAAAATGCCTCACAGAACGCGACCGTTTTGACCCAGTTCAAATGTTCCCACTCAACAGCAACCGAAAATGACTGGACCGCATCTTTCGTTTTATGAGCACGGCACGAGACTCATTATCAATCTTTATATTTATATATTAATCCAATCCCATTTGGGGAGCAGCATCCCGTTTTGGGATGTATATTATAAAAAGTATGTTGTTATATATGACAGCAAGCTTTAACAACAATTGAATATTGCTTTTAATTACCAATTTCATACATTTAACACTATACCCGTTACCTTACCCGACTAAGTAAAAGTGGCCACGAACCTGTTGCTTGTTTGATCGGTAGAATAACTTTCTTAGTTCGTCTCTAGTATATGATAACTGTTTTAGCAACTGTTTTAGCATTGTTTTAGCAACAATTGTTTTAGCAACTGTTTTAAAAATTGACTTTTGTTAAATTATTGTAAAGTTGTAAGATTTGTGAGTACTAGCAGTAAAGTATCAAAATATCAATCAAATAATAATCGATAGTTGATGTTGTAGATAACACGGTTTTTTTTTTATTTTAATATAACATAAATTTCTTCAAATTTCTCACCGTTTCTATAATTATCTAGCAACTCAATCTTCTTCAAAGACTATTGGAGAGAGAAAAACCACATTTATTCATTACCGCCGCATTCGGTCGGTACAACTGTCTGTTGAAATAAATTACACACTGAGTTTATACGTCCGTGCTGTACTATTCACCGGCATCGTTTACTTCCGTTGCTTGATGATGGGGAAATAGCGATGGCAAGAAAAATCAAATTCGGGTGGTAATTTCGATTGCCGACTGTGTCCGCTAGCTAGCAAATTCATCATAACAAAGTTCATCTTGGCAACCTTGACTATGTCATTCCACTTTGGGGAAGAGTAATAATATGAAAAAGGTAAGCATATATTAAGTATGGATATTCTGTAACTATTTTCAATGTACTCCTTCTTACCTCTTCGTCTGGGTTCGGAAACGTTTCGAGCAGTGTACGCGCCTCATGGAAGTGCTTCGCGGCCGAAGCGTATAAATCTGTCGCAGACGCCTGTAGCATTTCCATTTTCATCAGCTTAAACTCACTGTAAGGTATCGGGGGCGGTGTCGAGAGCGTCGCAAACGGTGCAAACCGGTGCTCAAAACGTACCATTTCGTTATCAAACATGGGCAGCGGCTCTGGAATACGATCCTCCTTTATAAATCCGGCCAGTGCCTTATAGTACCCACCACAGAGCGTTTGCATCGCTTCGTTAAACAGAATCTCCTTCACGTCGGTTTTCGCCTTTCGCTTTTTTGGCTTTGGCTTCTTCTGGTTCGATTTGGAACTTCCGGCCTTCAGATCGGCCGTGTATTCCTGCTCGGTCAGAAACGTTTCCGCACGCGTCAACGCGGACACAATCCAGCCGAACAGGTATTGATACAAATACCAGAAGATATAGAGATATTCGTGCACACTGTACAGCTCGAGCTCCAATCCGGCCAGCAGATAGAAGGACATTGCACGCAGGCAGTGATAAAACACCCAGGTGCCAAAACATGCTATATGGCGCGAGTTTTCACTTTTCGGCGTTAGAGAGTGTAGATACACGTCGACCCGTTCGGCTTCGTCCTGTAGATGAGCAAAGTTCACCATGATCATGCCGAGACGATCGCGCTGCCGAGCCCGATTGTAGCCACAAATCGCGAACAGAGTGTAGAACGTTTGTTCGTTGTACTCGAAGAAAGAGTTTACGCAATTTACTGCCTAAGAGATGTAGAAAAGTAAGATAGATAGATAGTAGCACTGGTAAAAAACATTCGCTAAACTTACGAAAGGATTGCTATAAAGCGGGTTGTCGGGACGCAGAGCTGGTGGAGCAATGAAAGCCTTCGCAGATTCTTTCAACACCTCCGTTAGAGGTTTCACACCGAACACCATTCGACCGGCCGGTAAGTACAGACACTGCGGAATGCTTCGGGATAGCAGACACGGTGTAAACTTTTTACTGAAATCCATCAAGAAGTTCTGCGAAGAATAAAAAAAGTACAGAACAATCGTAGAAACTTACATTATTATCGGCCGTTTTAGAACAGAGAGCTATACTTTTAACCTTTCAGTAATGAGTAAAATTTTACTGATACAAATTTATGTAAACATGAAGCGTTACGTGTTGATGCGTTATGGTTTGTGTCAAGGGTAAAAATACGGTAATTAGGTTAATATCTTTCGGACATAGCTTACTTCAGTTTTTTTACTCGTCATACAAATTGATTAATAAATAACTTCAATAAACTGAATTTCTTTTAGGAATAAACTATATCCGGGACTACATAAAGCATATTTACCCGGGACACAAACCACAACCAACGCAAAACTCCTGAACGATTAACCCGAAGCAGATACTCACCAGAGCGGCATGGAAGTTCGTACAGTTAACGATTTTGCACGCATGCTTAATGCGCTGGATTAGCTCCACCAGGTATTGGATACTACAATGACGGTCTTTGATCTTTGTGCTCCGAGGGAAGGTTGGTGGTAGAAAGCGTTGATTGACCATCATTGAAAATCCCATCGGATTCGGTGTGTCCGCTGAAATTGTGGCGGAATTATATAGATAAATCCAAAACTACACTTCAACAATCACATATTTTTCTTTGACTAATGAATTCTACTTCAATGCAATAAATCATTCATAACGAACTTAACGACAGGTAACGACCTAACGATCTACAGATATATGAAAAACCTCGAAAAAAGACTTAACTAAATTCCATTCAACTTACATCCCTCTTGCGGTTGTGTACCGAGTTCGATGGTTTTTTCTATCGTCTGAGCAAGCTCTAATGCGCCATTTAGAGACTTTACTATGTCAATCATTTCGGCTTTCAACGAAACTGTAGATTGAACAGCTACTTCTTGGCCATGCTGCCAGGACGGTCCTTGCTGCAAAAGTTATACAATATTACATATTGCTATTATCACATCTATCATTATATCCCATCGTGGCCCGTATACCTTCAGAGGATATATTCCCACCAAACTCTGACACAGAAGACGCGTGAAACGGATTCTCGCAAGAAGCGCCTGCAGTTCCTCCTTTTCTCGCTCGTCTTCCGAGTCTTTGGTCTTTTTGATTAGCTCCTCTTCGGCTGCCTTTAGCATGTTCATCGCTTTCACCTCCGTTACATCCGTGCACAGGTTGTCCTCGAACGAATTATGCTGAAAATCCTCCTCCTCGTACACATTTGCACTGCAGAAAAGAAGAACAAAGCATTAATAAAAGTTTAATTCATTTTTCCATTAACAGCATACCGTAAGGTGACGTTTCGTATCAAGACAATAATTTTCAGTATAGCAATCGAGAACGATCTCATCGTTTTGCACTCGATTTTGTTCGGTTTGTGCAGGTAAAGGCAGGTGTGCACGGTTTGAGTCATTGAGTGACCCTCCAACCATGAAACCATACACGAATACACCGCATCGATGATTCCGATCGATTCTTTCGGCAGCAGATTGTTCAGCTTGATCTGGCCCGTCTACAATATAAGTCAAAAGGAATTAAACTTCTCGGAATGTGCGTACAACATATTACTAGATGTTCTTACCTCCACAGCTGTATCAAACGTAAGCGGAGTTGCTTCCCTGTTACAGTTCATGCCGGCATCCATCTTCGGGTCCATCATTTCGATAGCGGACATTGCTTCCAGCAACCCGAAAATAGAATCATGTACTAGCTCACCCAGCTTGAGATCTGTAACCATATCATTATGATAAACAAATCACAAACCGCAAACTTGATTAATCTCACCTTTAACGCATTCAAAGAAATCGGTGGTAATATCTTTCCATTCTACGTTCGGTCCCAACGCTGCGGATGGATTTACAGTAACATTTTCAGTAACGATCGGTGACCAATAGTCTGCTCCAGGAGCGGCCGGGTGTCTACGGGAAAATGGGAAATATTTTCTTAGTAAACCCGATCTCAAAGGGAGAAAATAATACCTACTCTTGAAGGAGCAGCTCTGGTTCGGGTTTTTTCAGCATCGTTCTGGTACACGGCTACAAATTGTAATTGCGAAACTAGCAAAACGTTTAGGTAAACACGACTAGGTCGAATTTTATTGATGGGATGGATTAGATTGTCAAAATATTTTACGAAATAAACAGAACACTGGGATTGTTGGGTAGCTTAACCCATCCAAAATTTTATTTAGTCAAAGATGAACAACCATCGTTCATTTCATAATGCACCATTTTTTTACACATGCCATAAATTTTTTAACTTTTTAACATTAAACAAATAGTGCAATCAGTCCAACATTAATGATAAAAAGTACAAAATTTTAAATAAAATATCTACAAAATTATTTTCGCTCACTGTGCAAAAGTGTACAGGCCTGAATGTTTACATTTGTGCTGTCAAACGATGACACGCACACTTCCAACGGCCTTTTGCATCTCCGCCGACACGCACACATCCAACAACGGAAGCCGCATCTGTCAAATAACCAAAACACACTTTAAGCGATCAAAACAACTCTCGTGCTGCTCAAAAATGACCTACAATTCGAAATTTGTGCAAGAACTGTGCTCAACCGACACTACCGTACACGAAGAACTGATACAATTTTCCCTCAACCAAAACACCTTTCAGCATAATGTGCAAAACCTACGCAAACCAACGCTCGAGGCGCTGGTGTACGTGTTACTCCTGAAACAGCGCGGAAAACTTCCCAGCACGATGCTGACCGGTGAACAGATGAACCTACAACACATCCTGTTGCTCATCCATCGAAACTACCTGCGGCTTCAACAGGATAATGAAACATGCAGATGGATCCTGAGTGCGCTGGTGTTGTCGGGTTTAAATGAAACTTGCTTCCACGACGTACACGTGCAATTGGAAACGTTTGTGAAAACGTTTGATTGCGATCTGCACGAAATGCCGCTTTATTACGATGTACTAAAATCGTGTTTCATTCTAGCTCAAGAAAACCCTAACTTGAAGAGCGCATTCAATTCGCTGAGTGGCGAAAAAATGATACGAAAACTATCGTCCGATTCGAGTTTGATACGAATGAAGGCGTTGGGGTGCTTACAAACGATGATGGAATTTAACCCCGCTCTTTATGGTGTATGGATGGCTATACTGCAAGATTCGAAGCTGTTGATCGAATGCCAAATGTTTATGTTGTATCAGCTGGTGAAAACCTTGTTAAATTTGGGTAATAGAGACGCAGAGCTGCTACAAACACTACAATTAGATCAAGTTTGGCGAATTGTACAGGAAAGCTTGATCTGCAACGATCCTGTGTGTCGTAAGGAAGCGTTAGCCACTATCCAGTACGCTCTCGCATACGCAAAGCAGTGTGAAAAGGATATCGTAGGTCAGTATTTCCACTGGTCCATGGATAGGATCCCGTCGGATCTTCTTACGAACGCTTGGCAATCGTTCGTAACGGTTGTGGAAGCATTGAACGAATCGCAAACACATCTGATTCTACCAGCGCTTGATCTACTCGGAAAAGTTACAACACTGCACAGTTTGTGGAGAAATGTTCTGCTACGACTCATTTTGCTGCACGAAAATGCACGCGTTGTAAACTGTGGTTTGCAGTACTTCTTAAAAGACAGATCATTCGATCCGATGGAAAGAGACCTAGAGATACAGTTTCTGGAAACATTCAATCGAGCAGCGGTTTTTGAGAATGTGACGGAAATGATTGCGAGCCTTGGTGGATATTACCATTCCCCGGAAGCACTAGCATTTGTAATGAACTGCGCGCAGGAACTGAGTTGGAATTCCGTTCCTTTCTACTGTATCGTTAACATGATACACGATCGCCTGAACCTACTCGAACCGGATGTAACAGAAAACATTTTGACGTTAAAAATGCTAGCAGGTTTTGTAAAACTATGTGCGAAAATCAAAAACGTATCGTTGCGGTATGTAACAACAGTGTTGCTGCTAAAAACCCTCTCACGGTTCGCTAAACGATCGAAAGCAGAGAATGAATCCAATACTTTGCTCGGAGTTGTGAATGAAATCGAACAGCTTTCGTCGATTTTCTTGTTTCCGTTTGATAAAATCCAGGATGAAGCAGGAGCAACGTTCTGTGACGCTATTACAACTGAGTCAATAATTAATCATTTAGAGAAGATTGACGAGAACAAGTCAACTTTCATCACAAAACTATTAGCGAGACGAATTTTGAACCTAACCGAAACACGTTCAGAAAACATTAGTTTTCTAAACATGCTGAAACGATCCAATCTTGCAATATTTTTAGACGTTTTGTTGAAAAATTCTGAGATTCGTGTAGTTTGTGCAGGTGATATTGTCGATATTTTTCGCTCTGTACCTAACGGCCTAATGAAAACCCTCAATGAAGGTCAACAAATCTCTCTTGTTGCATTTTCTGCACTACATAAAATGGCCAAAATATTGAAAATTCAAAAGGATCTTGCAAACATAGAAGAATGGTCCAATTTCGTAGCCTACCTTGAAGAGATCCTGAGTCAACGCTTGGATCCCTTCGATTATAGTCAATCCGTTGCCATGGAAACGATTGAAATCACATTCTTTGTCGCGTTATGCATGAACGGTTATGTATTAGCCGATCGATTCTTTCGCTGCCTCTCACTGAAACAGTTGAAAGATAGTTTTCAACGCCATCAAACAGCGATCGATGAGATGTACGAGAAGATTGCAGCCATCTACCGACAGCATTGCGTTCTGAATCCAACCCCACCGAGCTTTGCAACGGAAGATGATTGGTCAAAGCTGATCAATCTGCTGGATGTGGGAAACGTCGATGTGTTGCAAACGGTTATGGAAATACTATACACTGACATTGGCGAATTTGATGAATCATACGACGCAGACCGGTTCGTAGTTGTAGACCGTTGCTATAAGGAAGTACTGAACTACCGTAAATCGGATCACTTTATGCCACTAATGAAAAAGTTCATTGAAATGTTACTTCGACCTTACACTCGCCTGTCACAAGGTATTGCAGACCTTGATTGCATTGAAATCAATCCGAGGGTTACCGAGTACGTAAGCCTGTTCCTGGAGCAGGCAAGCAACATTTACGGACTGGCGAACATCGTGTTCGAATGCGTGTTCCGAATTCCGGTTCCAATCACCCTGAACTGGAGTAGCTTCGGTAAGCTGCTGCTTCAGGGAATGATTTTCGGCGATGTTCCAAAACGAGAACAAAAGTAAGTTTTTGTCAATTTGTGTTTCGGATTGTCCATCCTTTCAGTCTTTTTGTACATAATTTTTTAAACTAAAAAATTCATTTTTTCTAAATAGAAAAAAATTTTTAAAATGCTATGCTTCTTCTTTACAGAATTGAATGTGACGTCGTTGACCAGTGTGACATGAACGTTGCGTAAGTTTATTATTTTCCATCCGCTTTATGATCTTATTGAAATGTTTTTTTTTTACGTCATCAGGTTCAAAGAACATTCCCGGTACCAATCGCAAGCCGATGCCCGCGTTCGCGTTTTATGCGTGCAGTTCCTTTATCGAATTGTTGCCGAACACCATCCGGATGCGGTACTCTTCCTGCTCAAGCTGGAACAAATGCTAATCGAGCGGTTCACACAGATCACGAAAGCGAAGGAACGCTACTACGCTGACTCTATCACGCATCGGCAAAAGCTTCGAATTGTGCAGGCACTGTGTGTAGTGTTGAAGCTAACCGGCACCAAACCTTATCCTCTGCTGGAGGTGATGTTATACGAAACAAACCAACCGAACATTAACTATCTGATCGAGCTCATCGTGGCAGACAGTACCATCGATACGCTTACGATCGCAAACTCACTCCGAAATGAGAAGGTGAAAGTTTCCGGCATACAATCGGTGTTTGTGATCATTTGGCTGCGTTGTTGCCAAACGAACGCTCTCGACCCTCAGTACATTTATCTTTTACTCCCGTGGACGATGGCGCAGAATTTTTCCACTCGCCTTTACGCACAAATTACGATTAAAAAGTTGATCGCTAAGTTCGCACCCAACGAAGATGCAGTCGAGGAAGGGCCTTTTAGAGAGATTTACACTGCGGTCAATAGCTACCTCCGGCAGGGAAATGTGGAGCGTAACATCGAAAAATGCATGAAAGATTTTCGTTTTAATAGCGTGTTCGATTACGGGCAACTGTTGACGCTGGAGAACGTTTTTCACAACGTGCCTAAAGTTTCAGGCGCACCGGCAGAGGATGTTGTTGGAACGGTCATTTTGAAGGATTGTTTCCGTTCACTTGCGCTTGAAGAAAGAAATCTTGGTCGGGCACTCGAGTTCGACGAATTGCTACAGTGCGAGAAACGGGAAAACCTTTTCCTCGCCCAGTCAGTTGGTGGGGCCGATTATGTTCAGCGCAAGATCGTGCCTCTGAAAAATTTGGAACCGAGTCGTGACCTGCTGCTAGGTTTGCCTGAATGGTTGTGCTTGAAGAAGATGGTGGGTAATGCCTATGGCTTGATTGAAATGATGAGATGTAAAGCATTTTTTATATTTATTCTAACCATCAACGCAGGATCACACGGAAGGACTGATAGTGGTAGCCAGTCTCGTAAATCGTGCTCCAAACCTCGGTGGGTTAGCTAGGACATGTGAGATATTTGCTGTGAAGCAATACGTTATCAATTCACTACAAGACATCGACAACAAGGAGTTCCAAGCGTTGAGGTAGTTTAATTTTAACGTTTAAAATCGTCCCACATTGCATTCGATTTCATTCTTCCTGCAGTATGACCGCCGAAAAATGGCTAAATGTTGGTGAACTAAAGGCGCATAAAATAGTGGAATATCTGGAAGAGATGAAGAGCAAAGGATATGCCATCGTTGGTGCCGAACAGACCACCGGCAGTAAACCGATCCAGCAGCTAGAATTTCCGAAAAAATGCATCCTCGTGCTGGGGTAAATTGATGAAACCAATATTTTATATTATAATTTCATGTTTAAAACAAAACTTGTTGTTTTTAGGCACGAGAAGAATGGTCTACCGGCAGAAATCTTGAGGCATCTTGATTTGATTGGAGAAATTCCG
Source organism: Anopheles koliensis (assembly GCA_000956275.1). Lineage (NCBI taxonomy): Eukaryota > Metazoa > Arthropoda > Insecta > Diptera > Culicidae > Anopheles > Anopheles koliensis. The sequence continues at coordinate 3,243 of JXXB01028383.1, read as the reverse complement.
CAGTTTGGTGTAGTGCGCTCCCTGAACGTGCATGTTACCGGGGCTATCTTTATGTGGGAGTATGCCAAACAGCATTTGTGCGGTTAATATAACTGGATAATGCTTTTCAGTTTAAAGAAACTTATTTGATGATAAAAGATAACGAATGTATAAAGTACATAAAATGTTGTTACATTGAAGTATATTTAGATTATATAATTGAGAAATCTTAAGAAGATTGTTCGACACATATGTGTGGAAATAACCATGAATGTGAATTTTAGGTTTCAATCGATTGTTCGTGTTAGGTGAATGATGTCGTACAACCCATCCCCAACTGTCGTTAGAATGCACCGATATGGTGTTATAGACAAAAATGGACGACTGGCGTTCAATCTTCCACCGTTCGCCGAAGGGCTTGAACGGCTGACTAACGAAAGCATGTAATTATAGGTAAAATCTTCTACGTCTTACTCATAAGAAAGTACCAAGAATACGTTAAAGTTTGAATTTATCTACTACGTATTGTGGGAAAGATTTCTTAAGAGCTTACAAAGAAGATCGTTAAAGCATACGAAATTGTGTGTCCTTGGAAAATGAGACACAACATTTTTACTAAAACGTTCCATGGTCTAAGAATGTACGAATTTTTCTGTTTTGTGTAATCCTGTTAAAACAAAGCATTAGAATTTGAATTGTTTAAATTCTCCGGTGAATTTCATAACAAATCCAACCACAAAACAGTTCCGATCACATTCAAACAGCTTGCTCGCTCTTTAAATTATGTTACAAATGCAAAAGCATTTTTTCTAATAATTTCGAAACAGAAATCATCGAACGATTGCATCGCAACATATTAAACAAAAACGAGATCCACAGAGCTCTCGTTGTGAAAACGAGAATGCAAATGAGCTTATCTCCGCATGACTGCGTCGTCGTGTGGTTGTCGTGCGTTCCCTGTTCCCATGCGATGATCGGGTTGGTATTAGAAATACACATTCCAACGCGCCAAGAGACCCGTTGTCACTAACACCACCACAACCGGTCCATCATCGTTCCACCGCGGAACTGAACGTAAACAAGTTCTGCTGTTCCGTCAGCTTCGCCGGGTTCGCTGTGTGAATCGGCGCTTAGAGATCGAGAGCTTAGTTATCTACCGCGACCGCTATCGTGAGGAAGAACACAACATAACTACTCCTTCGTGGTTAACGACGCTACTCGTTGTAGCTTGTGTCGGTGTTTCTACATTCTTTTCGAAATCTGAGATTCCTTCAAACCCTTCCAAAACCATGTCGACGTTCGTAACCGTGCCGCAGGGTAGTGATTTCCCGATTGAAAATCTTCCGTACGGTGTTTTCAGCACAGCGGATAACGTAAGAGCATACTTTCATAAAGTGTTTTTCAAAGGTATGGAGCAACATTCTAAATACAATCATGTATTTCACAGCCTACCGCTCGCGTTGGCATAGCGATCGGAGAAAAGATCCTCGATTTGTCTGCGGTAGCGCAGTTTTATCCGGAAAATGTGCGGGTAAGTGACATCTCCCCAAAAATACTGGTATTTCTAAGTAAAATTCCTTATAACAATTTTCTTATTACAATTTCACCCAATCTCCACTAGGCCGCATTGAAAGCAACGGTGCTGAACGACTTGATGTCACTAGGCTGTGATGTGTGGGCAGAGGTTCGACGCATCACCAAAGAGTTGCTGCTCGAAGGTTCTCCACTGCACAACGATGCCGCCCTGCAAACACGGGCTCTGGTGGACCAGTCCGCTGCCAAGATGCACCTTCCGGCCAACATCGGTGACTACACCGACTTCTACTCGTCGATCCATCACGCCACCAACGTAGGCGTAATGTTCCGCGGCAAGGAGAACGCTCTAATGCCCAACTGGAAGCATCTTCCGGTTGGCTATCACGGACGTGCCAGTTCGGTGGTCGTATCTGGTACACCCATCCGTCGTCCGTACGGTCAAACGCTTCCAGTGGATGGTGCTGACCCGGCGTTTGGACCCTGTCGGTTATTTGATTTTGAGCTCGAAATGGCCTTCTTTGTCGGTGGTCCACCGACCGAGCTTGGCGAACGTGTTTCCGTACGCGATGCGGCGAAACGCGTTTTTGGCTTCGTGCTAATGAACGACTGGAGTGCCCGGGACATTCAGAAGTGGGAGTACGTGCCGTTGGGACCGTTCACGGCGAAGAACCTCGGCACGACCATCTCTCCGTGGATTGTGCCTGTGGCAGCACTGGAACCGTTCCTGGTCGATAACTTCCCGCAGGACCCAAAACCGTTCCCGTATCTGCAGCACGAGCAGAATTTTAACTTCGACATCAAGCTGGAAGTCGACATTAAGCGTAAGTCAATCGAACGCGATCGGTCACCTCAAATCCGGTTCTGGGTGCGCGTTGCCATCGAAAGTGAAACCTGTTTTAAGGTGGATCGTGCATTAGAATATGTCTCTAACGTTCTTTTGATTCGTTCTTTCTTTCCTGTTTGTTCTGTTTGTTGCTACGGTCGCGTTTAGCGAAGACAACGGGCGTAGCAACGACGGTCTGCCGGTCGAACTATCGAAACCTGTACTGGACGGCACTGCAGCAGATCGCGCATCACACCGTCACCGGGTGTAATCTAAAGCCTGGTGACCTGATGGCGTCCGGCACTATCAGTGGCGACGCGTCCGACTCGTTTGGTTCGATGCTGGAGCTGAGCTGGAAGGGTACGAAACAGGTTTCGCTTAGCGGTGGCGAAACGCGCAAATTTCTGCAGGATAACGACGAAGTGATCATCCGTGGATTCTGTAGTGCGGAAGGTGTGAAGATTGGATTCGGATCGTGCGTCGGTGTCGTGCTTCCGGCAACACCATTCGAATGATGAGTTGCAATTATGTTGTGCTTGAACGAAATATATTCCATTTGCTGTTGAGTTATTGTACCTCACTTTCGTCTGTAAAATATTCAAATTCAAAATTCAAAAACGCACAGCAGATTATTCTCATTTATACACATTTCAAAAACATGCTTTGTGTTTGAAATTTTCTCGTTTAAAATTTACGTAACTTCAACGTTTCGAAGTATTGCGCAAGAAGACGATTAAAACTCAAAATTGTTTTCGTGAAAAGTTAAGCAATGAAATAAATCCGGTTTGTTTCTATGAATTAAATTATCCCATTCTCCTAAGCATCATATTGTCCAATCACCAATCACATTAAACTAATTTAACAAATCAGATTTAACTAAAACTTTTCAGTTGTGTCTATTTCTG
>JXXB01028368.1:0-11022 GCA_000956275.1 Anopheles koliensis | reverse complement strand
GTGCGTGCGGCAAGGTGGAAATCGATCGATGATTGTTTTTCTCGCCGGCCGGTCGTGTTTCAATCCGCGTGAAAAGTACAAAAAATCGGTGTGAATAAATCTAGCCAACTACTCAACCGAACACAATCGGACGTCGCGGATTTAGTCGAACGTTTTGAAGGTGTGCCGGACTGGACCAGTTTGGGCACGCAATTTTCTCATCCCGCACTGGGAATGCTAAATGGTGCGAACAATCGCCAACATTGTAGAGATGGGGATCATTATCAACAGGCGAGCGTCTGGCGTTATGAGTTATGAGGAGATGTTTGGCAGCTGTGGATTGTGGACTGTGTTTATAATTTTATTACACATTTTTCATTCCAATCTACTCGCGCATGAAAACGCGATGTCAATTAAACCAGGAAAATCTCCCATCGAAATTGCTTTCACTTGTTTTTTTTAAATATGTGTTTTTTTCGGCTTTCGGAACACGAGTTTGATTGTGTTGGCAGTGCTTTCGTAACATGCTGCATAATTATGCATTAAACGATTGTGGTTGATTAATTAAACTCATCAGAATACAAAGAGAAAATTAGCGTTCTTTGCGCGTGTTTTTTTGTTTGCTGCTTTGGTGATATTTTGCACAGTCCCCGCGACTGGGGATCATTTTTCCGGTGCGCTCGTCGTAATGAGCATTTATTGTCCGGAGCGTTTGGGCCGTTTGGGCCCAAATGTGCCCATCCCACCCATAGCTGTCGGCGTGATTCGAACCCACGTACCAATAACCGCGAATGCGATTATCATTACGCTCTTCACCGTTGGGCAATGCAGCAACAGCCGCGGTAGAGTAGATCTGTTTTTTTGACAAAGAAAACCGGAACAAACGTTATCAAAATTATGCCCCTTGGTGTTTCCAACACAAACGAAAACCACATACATACAAACACATACGAATGTGGCCATGATCGTGCGCGCCAGGACGGGAAGGACGATTTCCGGAAGCGGAAACAATTTATCACCGAATGAAACGTGAACGTGAACGAAAATTGATATCCGCGAAACGCTTTCGGAGGCAGCGACGGGTTAAACCCGAAACCGAAACCGGCCCACCTTCAGCCCATCCCCTCCCCCAAAGAAGGTGCCAAAAGCAGCCACAGGTTGTGGTGCGCGAATCGATATCGTTCAATCGAGTGCAGGCGTGCCAGGGCCGGAAAATCATTCCACGGAAAATTCCACACCGGGTTCACCGAAATACCCGAACGACGAACGCTTTATCAATTATAAAGTTTTGTGCCACCGTTCGGTGTTTTCCTCCGCAGCGGAAGGCGTTGGGTGGTAGGAAGCGTTGGATGGTACGAAGCGGTGGCGGTTTGCGATGGCAAACACGATGGCCCGGGCGGGAATTAGAAATTGAAAACTGTACCAAGGGCGCACGGCAGTGCCAGTGTATCAAATGCAAAACGCTTTTCGGGGCTGTCCAGAGAAGGCGTGGGGGGAGGGGGTTTCGTGCACGCTTCGGTAAATCCGTGCAAACTGTTAACCAATTACGCGAGAGCGTTCGGGGAGGGGATTTTTTGGCGCTTCCTCCCGCATTCTGCATTGTTGCTCTATCAAAGTGTGATCAAAGAGTAGCGAGTTGCCGCGAGGTAATAGAATCAGTTGCCAGCTCAGCAGTGGGAATTATTGTGATTTTTTGTGTTTTTTAGTAGAATTCTGGAAGTGTAGAGGAATGCAGTATTTTTTTGTGAATTTCAGTTAGTTTTGCCAACATTTTTGTGTTTGATAAAAAAAAAACAAAATGAATTAAAACGTGAGATTTGTTTAGCTGCTTAACTTAAAAAACTATTTTGTTTCGTTTTGAGGCTATTTTTTAGGATTTTTTATTGTGTCCTCTTTGATTTTTTTTCTGCTAAAAGTTATCCTTTGATATGATTAGTTTTTGTTTCGATATTTTTTTTTCAGGAATATTATAGAATCATTTTCATGTGTTGCTTGTATTTGTATTACTATGTTATTTGTATTGGAAATTGAAATTCATGAAAAATATGTTTATTCTTTTTTATATTTTCGATTTGTTTTTTGTTTAACCTAAACGTATTTCACAACATATATTTTTAAAGTCTTATTTCACATCGTTTATTCTATTTATTTAATTTCAACCAATTTAGAAATTTCAACCAATTTACATTGAGTTAACTGTTTTTGAACCAGCTTTGAAAGTGTTTTCGGAATAAAATTTTGATAAGACACACCGCTTTCATCGAGCTGTGAAAAGCAGTCGACAAAAGCACAATGCAAAATCTCATTTCTCTGGCATCGTTACCGATAATGGAAACTGTTGCCACCATGCCGTGCCGTCCCGTGCCTCAAGGCGGCCATCCAACCATTCCGTCGTCCTCATTGAATACATTCAAGATCAACCACTGAAGGACATGGCCAAACAGGCGTTCCACAGTGCCCCATTTCCCTCCTGCAGCCGCTGCAGCCGCTTCAGCCTTGCGATGCTTGTGACAGCCTTGGGTGGGGTGAATCGTCTGGCACAGGCGAAGCAAAGCGGAAAAGAGAAAAATCGCTTCAACATTGTCACCGAAGTGCGCTTCGATGCGCGGGCATGCAGATACAGGAAAAGAGAGAGAGAGAGAGAGAGATAAACCGGCAGTGGAACGGGTTCGCTCTAGGGCGCCGGTTCACTGCCGAATCTGTGAGCAACTAATTTTACGCTAATTTCATCCATCGTTTCCGGTCCGGGGATACAATTATATGGCTCGCAATGCTAGTTACACCACTAGCAGAAAGTTCCACTTTTTCCAGCTCGTTGTGCTCGCGGCGCGGGGTGAATGCTTTCGCTTCGCCCGTATCGTCTGGGGCCGAAAATGGAGAGGACAGAAACAAAAAAATACGAGCGAACACAGAAATAAACACAGCAATCACATTCGCACTCGACCGTGGCGGGGAACGAGCGAGAACAAGTTTGGCCACTCAATTTTCTTCCACAACACTAGCCCGATGTTGATGTCGGTGGTGATGATGATGACGCCGCTGCTGATGCCCGGCCCGGCGGTTGTAATTTCTCCCATTTACACGCAACGGCCCCGACCCCCGATTCCGTGTGCCAAAAGTGCATCCTCACAAATTTAAACCCCTACCCGCACCCACTTCCCAGACCGAGAACCGGGGATGGCACTCTATTTGAAACCCATTTTCCGGATCGTTTATTTGTACCCGGTTTCGAGTTGTGGATGCACCACAGTAAAGGACTCGACCCGCTGGAAGATAAACGATAAAGGGTCCGAAACGATCGAGCAGGACCGTACCACGCGAGCGGTTGGATTGTTCTGAGGTGGGTGAGGAGGTGGAGGAGGGAGGGGTTGCCTTTCGGGAAAGTAATTCCATGCAGCCGGCTTGCAAGTAAATCCCTTTCTGGTGGGAGGTGCAGGAGTGAGCAATGAATATATTACCCTACTAATTATGTCAAATATGAATTTCAATTCCATTTTCCCCGAGCACACGGTACGGTTCATTTATACGATTTCAGTATGTGAGTGTGTTTGTGTAGGGAGGGAGGACGTTGGTTGTGTGGATATAGGACACCCACCCACTGGTGGAAGGCAATTTGCCAGTCAAAGTTGAGACAATTCCGAAGCTCCACCCGGGAAGAAATGCGTATCGTAAGTAAAACAAACATTGTCCCGCGTGGAAGACAAGGAAGCGGAGGTTTGCAGGTTTTGTAGGTTGACAGAAATTTACTGCGCTTCTGCACCACTTACGCGGCAGAGCGCACTATGGGCATGGCGAATGGCAAAACAAGTGGCACGACTGCAGTGCTGCTACTGCGCTGCAACCGATGCCGACCGAGGCAGACGCCAACGAACCGTGGAAGAAAATTGGCATGCCGGAGCCGTAGCAGGAGGAGTGCATCTCAATTACATTCATCGGGCAGAGCCATCAACGCTTCAGCGCCAGCGTTTGTTTTTCCCCTGGCACGCCCGTTACACATCGCAGTAGCCCAATTTCGAGCAGTCGAAAGCGAGAAAGTGCTTCAGTCAACATGTCAACGCTGCCGGTGAAGGATTGCGCTGCAGTCGCGTGGCGAAGAAATATGCTTCCCGGGATCGGAGCATGGAAAAGAAAACAGAAGCTCCGGGTGGGGTTTTTTTTTTCTTTTTTTGGCATAATCGCTTCGCACAGGGGCCCCGAACCTGACACTGACTGACTGCCCGGCGACTGAGTTAGTTTATGAAATCGCACCGATCCCTCGCACGCAGAACGCCGGCCTCCGTGACACGAACCAGAAGCTCGCCAGATTGCGCCAACGATGGATGTTATTTAATTAAATTATCTTGCGACACTTTCGCACTGGCCGGGTGCTCGTCTACTCCGGGCGGGAATGCTTTGTTTTGTGTGTTTTTTGTTTGTTTTCACCGTGACACTAACACGAAACCTGAGTGAAAGCCTTGAAGTGGAAGTAGGAGAATCCTTTCGAGGCGCCCGGGAACGAACACTGTGCGAGCAGATGACAATGCTGGCAAAATTTGTTTACCACGCGGCGTGGGACCGTCCGGGTTGGGTGGTGCTTCCGGGATTGGATTACTCGTCTGCACATCTTGTTGTCTTTTAGTTTAGCTCATTCCGAAGGCATAACGCTCACAGACTGAGACTGATTTTAATCTGGAATGCAAGTACAGTTGAATACAGCTACTTCAGTTTTGTACGGAATTAAAAGGGCTTCAGTTTTGAATAGATGACACTTTTTCTGTTTTTGATGAAGAAATGGCCCGTCATTCAATTGAAATATTAATATCGCTTTTCTCAACGTAAAGAAGAGCCTCATCGTATCATAAACATTACATGTAACAATCGTTTTGTGAGCGAAAATTATTGGACCACAATATGATGCTTAAATCGCCTCATTTCGTTTTTCCCTATTTATTAAAAAATGTATACGTCTATTTGCATTAAATTATTTAAAATAATATTCAATTTTAATGATAGCTCTAGCCCTTCGTCGTTTCAATATAATTGAATAGATATTCAAATAAAATACATCACATCGTAACAAACGGTACAACGCCATCAACTGCAACGAAATAATGTCTAAAACACACTCTACAAATGCAAAAAACGAATTTTGATGCTCCATTAGGGCGTCAAAAAAAAAAAACCCCGAGCCGCTGTCCAAATGTAATTGAAATAATTGACAGGTCACTCCACGGGCCGGCTCGGAGTAAATCTTTTCTTTCAAACCAGATCTCAAACGTTTCGAATCCTTCCCAAACCATCGCTTCCACTTGGCATTGACTCCGTTAGCGACGCCTACTGTTTACACTATGCTCCGACAAATTCGACAAATCAAAAGAGCGTCATCGTTCGGGGTGCTGCTAATGAACGGGTGGCGATGGATTGGAGGAAAATAACAAATAAAAAAAAACTCACACACACAGATGCAACTTTTGTGGCACTTCAACAGTGCACCCTGAAAAATCGCTTAACTGTAGCGGAACGGTGCCGTTTTCATCCTTGGCCTGACCGCGAGCTGTCGAGAAGCTTGGATCGACGGACTGTGCGATGCGATCGATCGATCAAACAGCCACCGAACCGAACCACCTAAGCCGCCTAATTACGAGTGCGGTTATGATTGCAGCTAGCTGCGGAATGGTTGAGCATTCGGGGAGGCTACCCTCCACACTTTGACCTTTACGGTGCCACCCGAAATGCAAAACCACCATGCCACTAGAAAACCGTTTTCGTGACCTTCTGCTCGTGGCGTTGAGTTTTGGGCTAGCCCGGGGGATAGGCGGAGATAAAATGGCTCCGAACTAAATTAGAAACCAAGCATCGGACGCGTGGTGGTCGGTTCCCGGTGCTGCGGCCCCGTAGCCCGGCTGAGTTTCGCATAAAGTAATAACTATAATCGCATCCGGTTGGGGGCCGGGTGGACGAGCGCGCAATTGAAGACGTTTGCACACGCCGGGATCGTAATCAAGGTGTTTGGTGGTGTAATTAGAGCACAGCGTGCGTTTTGGCAGCTGGCCCCTTATTGAAGCGGTGCAAAGCGAGCGAACTTAACCTTGGCTGCGCTACTGTCGGGTGTCGATGTGCTATCAAATTGTGGCTAGCTGGTGCTGGTGCCGGAGTCGTGGTTGATTGTAAATTATCGATCAATCTTGAGAAGTACGGGTAGCTTCTGATACCGAAGTCGCAATTGTAGGGGTTTTCACTTGGTTTGTGAGCGTAAGGGTCCTATAATGTTTTAGCGATGATTTAAAGATTTTATTACCTTCTTCTAGCTTTAAAAAAGGATCATTTTCATTCGTCGTTCAACGATTGTTAAATCTTTAAATTAAATTTTATCAAATTTCAAATCAAATTTCAGTTATTGATATCTATCATTTTATTTTTTTATTTATTTTTTTCAAACAAAATCATTTTATCATGTTATCAGCCTCACAATTATGCATTTTTTAATTTAAAATTGCCTATTTTAAGCAAATTTTGTTATATTTATTTCCTCTAAAATATTTTCAAACTAAATCTCGTGTTTCCAATACGCTTCTGTGAAATGGAAACAGAGCCCTGCAGTTCTGCACAGGCAACTAATGCTCACCACCTTCAGCGTCGTTCGCATAACCAGCATTGCGTGCACCGGACATGAAAAGCGTTTGCATTTTCCACGCTCTATTTACTGCATCCGTGCCCGAACTAATCACCTGCAGCGTGCCCATCAGAACGCTTTTTGATTTATGCACACACGTTCCGGCAGCTACACGTTTGGCCTTGAAAGTACGGCCCACAACCAAATGAACCGGGAACAAAGTTTCGAACCCACTTGCCCAACCCGTGTGGATCCTGTTCGACCTTGGGCCCGCCTTTGCCGAGCTTAGTTTGCGTTTGCATCTTGCTATGTTGTTTGTTTTCCATGCGGCAGAAACAGCAAAAGCTCCTCCACCTAATTTAGAGCAAAACTTCCACTTTCCACCCCCGTGCAATCCAATTGCGACGCACTGAGAGCAGCATTCCGATGGGCTGTGAGGGTGCCATATAATAATCGCATTATGCTACTGGCGACGACCTGTTGCCGTCGGGTTTTTCTACGGCCGGTGCGTCACGATGAAGGATGTGTGGGTACGGTGGGGTTCAGCAAAAAGGAAGCAAAACACACAAGTTTCGTGTGTTTTTCGTCCCACAAGTACATTGTAGTACATTGTGGAACCATGAGCGGTATCTCTCGTGTCGGGCTGGTGCAATTAAAGCTCACGAAAGCTTGCCTCCCAGCGTCCCACAACCGCCCGTTCGCATTCCGTTTTACCAACCCCCGAAAGCCACATAATTTATGTTTTGTTTTGTAAGTTATGGTTGTTAATCTTTTCTGCCGTTTGCTTATGTTTGTCCCTACCCTCAGCCTTCCCCTTCTCCGGCACAATCATAACATCTAGTGCGCTCTCATTACTATTATGCGAGTTGCGAGCTGGAAGAGCTTAATTGGTTGCGATTAGGATCAGAGACCCGTGCGGTGCTTTCCTGCTGTTGCGCCTTCGGTGGTGGGCAAAAACAATGCGAACGTGTGGGGCCTCGCCGAAGGTAAGGGCGCGGTGTTTTACTGTAACCGTGGCGAAGGAAATGAACCGAACATTGTTTGCCAAGGTTGTGTGTCTTCGCTACAAATTAGCACCGAGCGCGCACTCTCGTGGAAAGGGCATGAAGATGAAGAATGATGCGTGCGCTTGTATGTCATGCTGTACTAATACTTGGTTTATTACCCTCACAACGATCTCATGCGAGAGAAGCGTATTTTTAGAGTTCCGAGAAGGTTTCGTTTTTTTTTCTTTTCCCCCGTTCGTTTGTGGGTGGAAATTGTGAACGGGAAACATTATTTTCTTCGCTTAAAGCCATCGCCCCATTCTATAAGGTAAAACAAAATTATCTAAAGAAAGCGAACGAAACCACGGCAGCCATCGAGTTCCCCTGTTATTGGAAACGAAATTGACCACAAATAAAAGTCAAACTTTCTTTTTTGCCAATCGTGCTCGTAACCAAATCCTCTCGCCAACGGTGCGTCCGGTGCTCCGGGGACGAAGGCAAAACTTCTTTGCGCCCCTGGGAAGCAAAGACATTGAATTTTAATGAAGCAATTAGAAGGAGCGGTACAAAGCCCCGCGGTAGAACTCTCGAACGGAAATGAATTTATTTAAGCATAGAATATTTTAAGAAGCGAGCGTTTTTATTTTCCATATTTATGTACCATCCCCGGACCGTTCCCGCGCCGAGTGTTTGAGTTTGTAGCAGGAAGAGAGCAGGGGACAGGAATATTTGGGTTTGTCGCTTTGAAGTGCGGAGTGGTGAAAATAATGAAAATATACCACGAGCCACTTTGGCGGTAAAATGCAAGTATTTCGAGGTTCATTTGGATGTCGTTTGCTATGAAACGATATTGAGTGCAGCTTGAAGCGTGTTATTCTGCCTTTCCTTTTGCCTGCTTTACCCTCCAATCTATGGCTGGAAATTAAATCGATATTTTTTTTATTCTATTTTTAGTATGCAATCACGCTCTAATCATTTCTGCTACGAGCCTTTTGCTATGTGTGGCCAAGGGAAACCTAAACGATCGTGCCGTAGGTCCGATTGTCTTCGTCATCAACGTAAATGTCGAAGAAACCCTTTGCCTTACACGGCGCAGCAAAACACCGTCGCTCACCCGTCCATAAACGAGAACGCAAACCGCCCGTCCGCCCGTTCAAACCGTCAAACCGTTTATTAATAGCTCATTAATCATTCGCACTATTTTGCGGTGCTATTTCAGGCCCGGACAAAAAAAAACTGAATCATTATGACGTGATCTTCGGTGCAGCGGTGCGTGCATGTGCACACCATGATGACACCGGATTCTGGTTTGATTGAGGTGTTTTTGGAGGGTTTTGTGGCAGAATCGTGCGACAGCTGTTTCGTGGTCGAGATAAGTGGGTTGTAAATTTGCAGCCACATTTTGACGTTCGAATGAGCATCGATAGGCTTCATCGGCGTTGTGCGACGGATAATGGTTTTTTAATCATTTAATTAATGTGTGCTGGGTGGAGGGAACTGGAACGTGGCTCTCTGAACGCTTTTTGTTTGACGTACGTCAATTACAATCCATCAAACTGGAGTAGAACGCTCTGCTGGTGCCATCTGTTAGAAAGCGTAAAAGGATTGTTTGCCATTACATTTGTGTTCAATAATTAAGCGAAAATTGCAACATTGGAACATTTTTATAATATTAATGCTAAAATAATACCGCTGGAGTAGAAAAAGCACACATGAATTCGGAACCTCGTCCAGATTGTACGACCTTTCCCGCTTTTAAAAATGATTTAAAAAGGTCTAAAATTGGCACAATATGCTTATCTCCCATTCGCACCGAAAACGTCCTGACGAGAACCTTTTTATTTTCAGCGCACACGTGTGTGCGTGTTTGTTGCCCAAAAACATGCGGTCACAATTGTTACCCATTCGCGCGCATGTGTTTAATGCTGAAGAATGAGTACAAATGAATAAAACAACATTGACGACAGCATATTTCGAACAGACACGCTACAATTGTGTGCCCAGCAAGCAACAGCATGCGTCCACGTTGATGACACGTTTTCCATTGCATGCGGAACCGGGAAAGAATGCAATTTGTAAAGCCTCTTTTCGGATTGGCACCGAGCATTGGTCTAAAGTGAAATGAAAATAATAAAAATAATTTGCACACCAACGGGGTGCGCGATTCGCAGCTTTCGCGGAATGGAGAGACCGAAAGACCGGCAACATAACACATCTGGTTAAGGATAATTGAGCTTGTTTTTTTTTGTTTTAATTCCCCAATCCAGGCTACTCAACTGCTTACATATTCAAACGGCATCGGTGAATCGGTGATGTGCAGTAAACGATTTTCGTATGCGAGGTTTTGTGTGGTCGCATCTTTACAATGCCTTTTGTGGAATGATTTTTTGCTCACCTTTCGTTCTGGTGGACCAAAAAAATAACAAAAAAAAATAAATAAATAAAAATCGCAATCATGCTTAACGCGCACGCGTAAAAGCTTTGCGTTAAAATTTGCAAAACTATTTCCTTCACGCCTCGGTCCACGCTGGTCCCCACGGCACGCCAAATACGTGATATTTCAATAAATTTCGAAAGGCGCATTGTGAGGCAATTGCGCTTGTCGGCAAACAAATTGGTCGGGAAGCGATTAACAGGCGGCCGCGTGCCGCTTATTACTATTAGGGCTCGTATTGTGAGGGATTTATACCGTTTTTCCCCTGTTTTCTTTGACACTTTGACACACACGCTAACTCGGTTTAGTGCGAACCGAGCGCGAACTCGTTAGTGACCCAAGCGACAAAGCAGGCAAACGAAGGCAAATAGGCGGAGGTTAAACCGACAGCAAATTTCTTGCCGGACGACCCGAGATTGCAGGATTGCAGCGAGCCGTCGTGTAAAAGGGCGCTTAGTTTTTCCCTATGAACCGTTCGGTTCACAGCTGAACCGAAATGTCAGCCGTTACCCAACGGTGCCTGGCATCCCATCAGCGGCATTATGATCAACGGCAACGGCACAGCGAACGCATTTTTGCATGTTTTTGCAATTATCGGCCGGGTTGGGGTTGGGTACCAAAACAAAAAGCCGACCCACCGAGCGGTGGTCACATAATGGTCTGACCTCTTGGCCTCGCGATTTAACTGATTGACTGTCGGTGCTAAGCTATCTTCACGAAAATGCTTCGTCTAATGTTGGTTTGCCCATGCGTTACGATTCGACCGCAATCGATCGATCGATTTGCTCGAGCCGGATCGTGAGCTCACGCCGATCGGCGAGCTGCGCTTTCTTCGGTATCGACGCTAGGAAATTTCGCTTTTCCGCTGAGCAGCAAACTGTTGGTTTGGTCTTTTCCTGACCTTGATTCGTCTGATCTGGGAGCCGAATTGCCTGGGAAACTAGTTTTCGATAATGACCGCTTAACTCAGCAACATCAAACGTGCATTGGTTGTCTCACGATAAAATGACGTTGAGTGAAAATTGTTTCAC
>JXXB01028317.1:0-12055 GCA_000956275.1 Anopheles koliensis | reverse complement strand
AGAGAGAGAGAGAAAGAGGGAAAGAGAGAGAGCTAACACAAAAAACATACACATACTATATGTTTGCTGAAAGAAACGAAGTTGTAAAAATAAATATAAATAAACATATTTCCATGATCAGAATGCATACGATCGATACGAAATGATACTAAGGTTCGATAAATAGTTCCGTACAAATTTATGTTTCAGTAAAGTTTACAGTGAAACCATTTGAAGGTTCATTTTATAGGTTCATGATATTCATTTTATGTTTTTTTTGTGTTTTTAAAAACAAATGAAGCTATGTTAATAAAGTTGAGGAAATTTGTTAAATATTATCTGCTAACACGACCATAAAACAACAACAGGGAAGTCCACAGTTTCAGGTTAAATAAACGCAACCTTCATTATTTCAACTCGCAATGCTCACGAAAAAATCGTAAAAAACTAAGCTTACCAAATCAAAGAACCTTATTTACCATGAAGATTTTGCCGCCAACAAAGCTGCAACCGATGCTACTAAGTGCGGTTACAAAAAAAGTGTCAAAAAGTGCCTCATCGTAACGTAAAAACGTGAAGCAGATCGACGAACCTCACGATGGGCATCGAACGCTGAAGAACGCATTCACCGTAACGATAGAGAAGAATGACATGTTAGCATGTTCCGTTCGCACGAAGCAGACGAATCTTCAGGATCTTTCTGCACGTTTTGCTGTCGCCTCGGTTTAGTTCTTTACAAGTAGTAAATTCGCGCTCCGCTAAGGAATCCTCCATCGTTAGTTGTTAGAAGAAAAACATAGTAATACTAGAACACCCGGTAGAGAGGAAATTTAGTTCCAGATGTAGTTTGCTCCTTTTCCATCAGAATGCGTTTCTCACACATTATCAGTTGCGTTAAATGGCCGAAGATACTAGATACTACCTATATTGACTGTACGCTTCAACCATAGCCAGATGGCTATAGTAGTGGTAGTTGTAATGCTAACCCAATGTTCACAAAACCCCATACGATAACCCATGACTCATGATGATAATATGAATACATTATATTACGGGAAAAAATAGAAAATATTGGAAATGAAAGTATGCTACCTGCACACACTCATACACACACAAAACACACACGAGTGCGCTGGTTAACCTTTACAAAGACCCGTGGTACAATGTTAGGAATTAATTAAATTTAGAAAATGACCGCTCTGAAGCCTGCAACAAGGAGCAAACACAACCACGCGAATCCTTAAAAATGTTTCAAGGAGTCATTACATTATTGGCTCTCTTAACGACAAAGGTAGAACGTCAAGAGTAGAACGCTTGCACGCTTTACCTACCACACAGGACAAAAACAGGATGAAACATAGTTGTGCAAGGGAATTGTCAGATGGGCGGATGAAGAGAAAAAGGAGCAAGCTTGTGAAGTGATAAAAGCTGTACCCAAATCACAAACCCAAGTAGTGAAAACCGAACCTCCGAATCGGAGAAGCTGAGCGAGATCTAGCGAGAGGCTAGCGAAAGCGGTAGCAACAGTGTAGCGAAGCAAGCGCACCTAAGTAAAACCGAAACAAGCAACTTAATCCAAGTAAAACATGTTCATAAAAATAAACGTAACAAACCAAACGCACTCCCGCTGCACTTGCAAACCGAGAAAAACAAATGCGCTGCTACAAGGCAAAAGGTTAAAATAGAACAACTAAAGAATGCAACTGGCAGTTTTACAAAAGCAGTAGACATAACATATACAAGAAGCGAGTAAAGGAAGTTGAAAATAAATCCACAAAATGCAAATCCTACGAGAACAGAAACATTAAACCATGCAGATTATTTAAACAAAGCTGTCCAACGCGGATTTACCGGCGCGAAACGATCACGAACACACGTACACCCTGTCCCAAACAGGCGGCGTTATCAGCGCTGATTTGAAGGTGCGATGAGTCACCCTTCATAGAATATGTAATATTTTGTGATGATATTATTAACAAAAACAAAAACTATTATTATTGAATAAAAATAATCGTTTGAAACAATGCCCGGCACTGTGGTTGTGAAGTTCAAAACAAAGCGACACTCACCGACCGATGGTTTGACAGCAGCCGCAGCAGCGACGTGAGTGCCGTTTGGTCAACAACCGTGTGCATCACTGCCTGTCTTGCTGTCTGTTGCTGGCGTAGGTGTTTTTGGTTTTGCTTCGTGATCGACGGTCGGTAAAACCGACGGTGGAGTAAAACAAACTCCTCGAGATTCTAGTGTAGCGGTTCTTGCTGGTAAGTTTCCACGTACTGCATGGAATATATCGAGGAAGGAAACATAGAAAATCGCAACGTGTGTCATTCGTTCTTCCGCGTGTTCCGCTTGCATCTCGGTACGATCCGGTGACGGTGAAAAAATCCCGGGTGTTTCTCCTGTATGACTGGATGATGCAAGTTTATTTTTAAATACTCTTCCACACCCTGCCTTCCAGACGTTCTAGATTGGATGGCTTTGTGCGGTGTGTGTTAATCCAAAGTTATTAGGCTAGTTTACCGGGGGTATGTTGTAGGTTGTTTATTGGTTCGTAAACAATTGTGTGTAGTGTTGTGATTTTTTAAAGTGTTTTTTTTGGGTTTGGTGAAAAATATCCTCGAATATCTCGCCTACATGAAGAAAATCCAGCGGGATGTTAACATTGAAACATAACCCTAGCATAATCTTTGGACCAGGGGATGTAAACAAACTGAAATATAGTGCAACGTAAAGCTGTATGTACAGAGTTGTTTACAATTTATGGTGTTGTGTTGATTTTAAATGCGTAACTTTTCTATTGCTTTAAAATGCTTTCTTATCATGTATGCCAAAAAACCATACAAGTTTTAACAAAATGCAAATCCGTTTTCCTTTATTCATACTATTGTTGGACTTGCACAATTTGAATTGCAAATCGTGTGCATAACTTTATTACTCGCACTGTTTCCGATGTTGACAGTCTCCAAATCACAACAAAGCACTCATCGGGCACTCACGCGTTTCAGTTTGTGGCGCTCACCGGGCATGCGCACGTTGCCGCGAACCAACGGCTCATTTTCCCTTTCCGGTAGGAAAACTAACGCCAAACCTTGTTTGTCATGTTTTTCCGTGAGTTTTTCCGTGACACCCACGTCTGAAAGGTTGTCATCAAACAGGCGACGGTCCATGGAGGAGGGAAGAAAATATTCCAACATTTCTTACCCAACCGCTGGTGCTTCGTATGGTTTTACGTGTCGCGAATGAAAACTTGTGTTGAGTTCGTTGGTATAGTTGGATTAGTTTTCCATCTACTCCTTATGGTGCACGCTTGTTAGTGAAAAGTTTGTCCGATTGACCCAGCTGCAAGGAATGAGCTCGTTGTGTGTTTTGATAGTGTCGTCGTAATGTTGCTGTCTGTTGATTGCCGTGTAATTTCGTGACCGAACAGTGATTGGTGATTGACGCATTCTTCCGGAGCGAATTTACAAGCAACACCATGACGACGAACCGACTTCACAAGGTGTTCCTGTACAGTTTGGCCATCTCACTTATAGCCATCTTCATAACGCTCGCCAGCAAAGTGTTCCCGATCGCCAACTTGCCGCTGAGTATGTAAACCAGGCGTAACCCCCGGCAACCGGTCTTTCATTGATAAACGTTCTAACAAACTCCTTCCCAGGTACGAATCTCATCATCGTCGGCACCTGCCTTGCGAATTTCGCCTCCGTCATTGCGCTGATCATCGGAATCGTAACGGTAGGTAACGCTAGGGAGGAAGCGCCACAGGTGGTATCGTCGGCGGGTCGTAACGCATTGGTTGAATAATAATACCCGATTTGTCGTTTCCTGATTTTCCAGCGCCGTCCTCGTCTGGTGAAGATCGTTAAAATTTTCAGCTACATACAGCTGGGTGCTATTTTCGTACTGATCTGTCTGGCCGCGGCACTGCTGTACTTCGTAAAGGTGGACGTCGAGCATACCGTGGAGCCGGTAGTGCGACAGAAAACGTGACACCGGCACTAAATCGTACTGACTAACCTGCGGATGGGAATGAATTATGAGCCGTGCGCAGCTGCTTAGCTAAAGTAGGCCAAATCCAACCGAAGGGGAGGCGAATCGAAGCATGCGTGTGATGTTTGTAAAAATATACCCAATGAATGTGGCAATAAATAATATATCTCCATGACAGTTTGATGCGAGCGTTTGCGCTATTGTGCTCCAGTCATGAACTTTTTATTTCCCTTCTCAACTGGGCCGGATTTGGAATGTTTCTTTTTAGCGTTTAGTATGCCGATGTCAATAGCCCACATTTCTTGTGCTTGTTGTAGGTGTCGAAGGCGACGTGGAACACTGGCGGAACTGGTATGGCATGCACGAGGATCATCATATGCAAATTTCTTTGCATTCTGATTGCCTTGGGCAACCTGCACACGATGTCGTACACGATCTATACGATCTTGGAGAATACGGATGAGCGACGTGAGTATCACTTAAAATACAGAATTCAAAACCATATCACTAACCGACGTTTAAAACATTATATTTTAGCCCTGCTCGAAGTATTAATATCTCCATGCTTAGCCAATATGGTACTAGCCGTACTATTAGTGATAGGAATCTGGAAGGATGAGCTGTCTCTCATAAAGCTGTTTGAAATATTTCTCATCGCTCAGCTCATTTTCGCGCTGGCGATGACCGTTTATGGTCATCGATATTTGGAATCGATCAAAATGCATTTCCTTCTGAAGATATGCTTCGGCGTTATGTTTGGTACGGAATGAATACACTGAGAATTGTACTTGTTTGCATTGAATCTAACGTGTGCTTTACGTTTCAGGCGTTTGCGGACTCGAGCTGATAATTGTGGCTTGTACGCTTGAAGCGATGCGCAAAAAGCAAAATCCGGTCGAGGGTTCGGTCGTCTACATGCCCGTCGTGCGCACGATCTGAGTAGTTTGTAGTAAATCGTGTTTTTTGACTCGAATATTATTAAACTAACATTTTAATGCCGAAATAAAATTATCTTCGTGTGAAAAATTATCGTTTTATTCTTTACCGTATCATTCATAGCACCCTTAGATGGATTAACATACTTAACAGCTTTTGTCTCACAGTTCAGTTCACGTTTCGTTTAAAGTTTCTAGAAGTGCCTCTGGGCGCCGGTGTCTCTGGAGCCATGCTGACCAATCGTGCCTTCCGTATTCTCACCTACCTGTTCGGTAGCATCAACGTTTTCTTCGTGCTTGTCATACTGAGCATGGGCGCTGAACAGCTGCTAGTGGACTGTAAGTATACCTTCCGGTAGATGGCGCTCTCCGTTCGATTCGTAGTAATATGCTAAATTTCATCCACGCACTTTAGGGCGGACAGCCATCTACGAGCTGGTGATACCGTGTGCCTTAAACATTATATTCGCCATGTGCTGGATGATAGGAGCGGGGCTGTGGCGGCCCACCTTGATCGCAATGTTCAAATACTTCACGTACGTGCAAATGGCGCTGTTGGCGGCGGTCATTCTCTACTCGGCGTACTACAGCTACGTCAAAGGCATCTCTTCCAACCTGCTCACCGTGATGTCGCTGCTGACTTCCTTATTCTGTAGGTGAAACGTTTGGGACGTACATTCTTAATAGCGCCGTTTTCTAATCACCATGTTTTCCCACCTCCTTCCCTATAAACAGTCCTCTCACTGATGGAAGTTCTCATAGCGATCGGTACGGAGCGGGCGATAGCAAAAGAACGACACTTCCTACGTTTGACGCACACCGGGCAGGAAATGTCCGACTGGAGTCACACATAGTCATACGCACAGAAACGACACCTTCCCGGAGGGAATATCCTTACCAGCTTTAAGCTACCGATGGCCTTACAAAAGATGTTGGCTTCAGTGCCTTCTACTATCTGTTGCGCTTCGAGGCAGTGTTACGTGGTACCAATGCTGAGCAGCACGAAAGCTGCGCCTAGTTTGTAATGTACGATATTCTGCCAACGTTTACCTCATTTATCTTCTGTAGGGCTTAAGTCAATGTTTATGATATTAATAAATAGAAAAAGTGTGCAAACAAGCAAACCAGTGTGTTTGGTGAACGGTTACATTTGCACAGTGAGGCTTTTTAAAAGCTCAAAAATGCAAGCTTTTTATTTTATATTTTCATTCCATGTCTTCTTGTATACACCTTGAGGAAAATCTCACGCATGTTATTTTGGCGCAATTTGCTACTCAGTCGGTGGAATCGTTTTTGTGGCACTAGGAAAAGCCACAATAAAATCACGAGCGACTGTGTGCACGAGAACACACGTAAATCTTCCCATACACACACAAACATCCCGATATCAACGGAAAAAGGACTCGGAACGTGAACGTCGTGAAGAGAGTGAGTGCAAGCGCAGTGTCGGAGAAGGTAAACGAGCGAGCGGAGCGTGCAACCGAAGTGGAAAGCTTCAAACCAAAGCCTGCCAGCTGTCGGGTGAGGCGCGAGCTTTTCCAACACCCAGCCGTCGTCGTTCTCGCAGGCAGGGCCAGTAGTCGGTGAGCAACTGTCGCAACTAGATGTCTTCCTAACCGGGGCGTCTCCATCTTCCGGGATTAACCGTGCGATTGTTTTTCTTTTTTTGGTTTGCGTTCTGTGTGCCATCTCCCGTTTTCCTCCTCGTCCCGGGCCCTTGTCACGTGGAGCGAAGTAAGGGATACCGTTGTGAGAAAAAAAAAGATAAAAACCCCAAAGTGCTAGTATCGTGTGTGAAGCGTTCTGAGAGTAGATAGAAGAGGATTCTTTCGGTGAACGTGCGAATTGAATGTGATGCGATTGGTGGAAGGAAGCTCATTTTAGACATCCTTTAAGATAATGAAAAGTCTAGCAGAACGTCGAAAGCCCAACGTCTGCAATCTAGACACACATGCACCCACCCACCCATCATCATCCCAACGTTCGTCAGGCTTCGCGTGTACAAGTCGAAGCAGCCCGTGGCAAGAACTTTTCCTTTCAGTCACTGAACCGACACGAGCCGCGAAACCGCCCGCCGAAGGGGTGTTACGGGGCAGACGCGAGGCGTCATTAGGATCTTCTCCACGACGAACGTCAGGCGATGCTGCGATGGCAGCCCGAGAGCGAAGAGAACCGGAGCAGACTCCGTGATTTAGCAGGAGCACCAGGAGCATCCGCGTTTTCGTGCTCCGAGAGCGCGAAAGCATCGTCTGCGTGTGTTTCCCTTGGGTGTGGATGAAGCAGATGAGTTTAGTTTAGAAGCAACCATCCGTGGGTGCCCCATCGTACGCTTTACGTGCTTTGTTCTCGTGCTTGGCTCTCGTTGTATGTGTGTGTGCAGGACCGGGCTTCAGGGATCGGAAAACGAGCGGGAGGGCGCGGGAAAACCCGGCAAAAAGGAGCGCGTGTGCCGCGTGGATTACATAATTACGCTCGAGTGAGCGCCAAAGCCAAAACAGTTCGAAGCCATTCGGAGAAGCAAAAATGATCGCGGCTGGGGTGGGAAGGGTAAAAAGCGCCCATCGTTTCCGAATCGGGACGGGCCGCGAGTTCGTGCCGCACAGCTTTGGGCGGGGTTTGGGACGGGTTTCCCGTGCACGGCCGAGGGCCGCGTTCGTGTGTCGCGTGATGTGATAGATGGGCGACCGTGCTCCGTGCGGCGAGGCGTGCTTGTTTTCCGTGCGCTAATTAGCGTCCAAAAGCGACCGTAAGTGTGAGGTGTGCAAACGGCAAACGGCACAAAATTTCCTGCCAATAAAAAAATTAAAAAAAAAATACAAAATCATTGACCAAGTCGTCACCAAGGAGTCGTCACCGTGCAGCAGCATCCCTCCATCCAATCCAATCGCAGCATGCCACGTCTGGTACGTGAAGCAGCCATTGGAAAAATCGGCCTGTGACAGCACGTGATTGTCGAGTCGTCCGGAGGAGTGCGCGCTTAGTGAAAGCAAGAGTGTGCGTTTGCGTATGTATGTGTATGAAGTACGGCCCACGTGAGAGTGGCAAACCAGTGCAAGAGGACGCTCCCAGAGCGCAAAACCGAATCGCGCGTCCCGTGTGGCGTGTGGCGTGTGTCCTTTACGAAGTCCGGAAGAGTTTTGTGCATCAAACATGCCCGACCGGGAAGGGCAACGACTTGCTAATTAGAAACACTACACACACCAGACGCGCTGGCTCGCCGATAGACAGGTTCGTATTAAAGCCCGCTCGGAGCGGGCGTTTTTTTTCAAACATGATTTAATTGCCCCCGTCGACAGAAATTGCTTCCAAAACGACACTTATTTACATCCCGATCGCATTTGAGCTGCAGGAAAGAAGCAAAAAAAAAACAAAAACAAATGTAGGCCACGCGGAAGTAGGTCAATGACACCCAGGCGATTCGGGATGCGATTCGAGATGCGCTTTTCCGGAGCTCCTTTTTGTGCGCTTCTGGTACGTCCGGCCACCTGCTGAAGCAGCTGACCGAGAGCGATCCCGCGGGGCGCTTGGGAAATCCAATTTACTCGGAAAAACCCCCTTTTCAATGGAAACTCGGCACGGTGCGCAGTGTTTGGCCGTGCCCAGGGTTGGCGTAGGGTGGCTTTCAGGAGTTGTTGTTCCCCAGTTCGATTGTGGGAGTGGGAGTGAACGGTGAGCTGAGCTATCCTCTTCGCGCTGGAATGGCATGGTGTTCCACGCGGGAACCGTTCGGTGCACGTACTCCTAGATTAGTGTCCGCTAATGGGCATCCCCTTCGTATGCTGCCCTCGTGGAACTGCATCCTGGGATTTTTTGTTTTTTATTTGTCGTTACAAATCCCCCACTGCCTTTATGCTTTTTTCATGTCTTGTGCGCGGGCTCGGCAGATGCATCCAGGTTCGCCCGCCCGGTCGGTAAGGACCCAGAGGAGCCCATTCCAAGCTGAGCAATGATTCATTGTCCGCGCTGGAAAAGGCCACTCCTGTTGGGGCAAGGTATACAACAAAGAAATAAAGAACATGTATGTGGAACGTAATGGTGGTGTTAAACGTTGCTTCTAGCCTGTGCTCCTCATGTGTTCCCAGCTCCAGCAGCTCACTTGGGTTTGGGCGAGCGGTCGACGTTCGCCCTTTATTTTGAGCCACTTGGCGTCCTTGGCGTTGCTGGGAAGCTTGTGTTTTGCTGATTTTACCCATTTCCCAGCCTTGCTCATATAGCAGGTCGCGTTCGTTTGCGTGTAGTGTTTGATTTCGCGTTTGTTTACCATCTCCGTACGTACGCAGCCGTTCGCTGTCGGAACGGAACGGAACCAGCGGGAGTTGCAGAATTAAATTACGACTGGCAAAAAGGGAGGCCCCAGCGACGGTACCATTTGTTTTGAGTAATCTGTAGCAGCATTGCATGTAACAATTTAGCGGTGGTTTGTTGTGTGTTGAAAAGAATTTTCTGACCACAGTCAATAATAAATTGTTACTTCCAATGTGAAACATTTCCGGCTAGCAATTGTGTAATACTTACATTTTGATTCGAGCAGTTTCCTTTATGGTAAAATCTCAAAAGTTTTGAACATATTAATAATGGGATACTTTAGTTTTACTGAGGTTTGTTTTTTTCTCACAAAATTAAAATCCATTTGCAGTTTACTAACTAGATGGTTTGAGTTTAATGGTATATTTTCCTTCAGAAAAGAAGCATTCTGTGTTTGTCGAGCAGATTGCATACATTTAGGCTGAAGCAATCAAATTATTCCAATATTTGTGTGACTTTTGTGATTCGCCAACTTCATGCGATTTGCATACTTTTAAGCTGATTTGCGCCTCAATATTATGTGGTAAGCGTAATAAAAGTTCTTGATTAGGTATAGAGGTATAATACATTATCGCCAAAGAACAATTACTAAGCAAACAGAACGTCCACCAGAAGAGCTGCAGTAAACAAAGTCCTCTCATGAAATTCGTTATTAATTTAACATTATTACACTCGGTCGCGCTTTTACATTCGATGCTAGTTTTCATTCTAGGAAAAGCCGCTCCACAACGACCTACGCAATCATCAACATCTGTTGTAATCGGAATCGGATTAATATCGTGTTATGATAATGGGCGTGTGTAGTGCAGTGTAAGCTTTCCTACACACGCTAGCTTCCGATGCATGCCGGATTCAATTCCCAAATGCGAAAGGAAGCCGATGCACCGAGCACACACCCTATCGGTGTCGTCGAACAAGTCGTTGGAGCCTTCCGTTCCAACGAGGAAATGTAACCCACGGCGGGCAAACATGCGGACACGATTGCATGACAGGCGATTGGGAACGAATAATCGTTCCTGGCACTGGCAACGGATGTGTCGAC
Source organism: Anopheles koliensis (assembly GCA_000956275.1). Taxonomy (NCBI): domain Eukaryota; kingdom Metazoa; phylum Arthropoda; class Insecta; order Diptera; family Culicidae; genus Anopheles; species Anopheles koliensis. The sequence continues at coordinate 1,804 of JXXB01028317.1, read as the reverse complement.
AGCATTTCCGCTCGATGCCCGTGTGAGGTCCGATGGGCTTTCGGAGCCTTACTAGCGGGCGAGGGATTTGTTCATTACGGCCCGTACGTTCCGATGGATCCGTACGCTTTATGCGAACGCCCAGAAGTAGTTCTGTAAGCGAGCTGGCCGGTGATCCTGCCGGCGAATGTGGTTTCTAACATGGTTTCCAGTTCAGCAGCTCCGATGACCTGTTGAGACCTGATCATGACGGCTTCCGGTTGTGTTGCAAATGCAGCATTGCAAGATCGAGCCGTGATATTAAATTTCACTTCCTGGCGGCGTTTCTCTGGGGCTCATTGCTTTTGCGGCTCATCGAGTCCGTAATGAAGAGCGTCTACATTTTCCTAATAATTTTAACCACAGTGAAATTACACCACAACGTTTCAACAAAATGAAACTGTTATTCGAAAGTGTAGAACACTAAACATCGCTAAACTTTAGTAAATGGATTAAATTTTCCCGACCCAAATAACACCCGGTAAAACCACTCCAAACAAAAGTAAAAGTGTGCCAGGCATATTACAATCCGAGTCGTTCATGTCGGACTTAATCTGCCTCCATTATGCGCCACGACCCAAACTCTAGCCTGCCATTTCATTAAATGTATGTACAATCTCCGCAAGGCTTCAAGGCTCCTTCCACCTCCTTTCCCCGGTAAATCCGACGAGAAATTGTGCCGAAAACTTGCTTCCGGTTTGTGCAAGCCACATCTGCTACTTATGTTTCGACGAACTGCTCGTTTGGTGTGGTTCATTTGTGAAGCGGAGTGGGGATGTTTTGAACCACTCGGCACAAACACACACGCGCAAGCGCTCGCCCTTTGGACGAGCAGCGGTTTTTGTGGTTCTTCACCAGAAAACGTCATTCCATTCGGTTCCACATCCATATCTGGACCGGTGCAGTCGAAACCGCGTGTGTCGTCCAGCGATGCTGCTATAATGACCAAATAAACCACAGAGGCTGGCTTTGCGCGTGCTTTCAAACGGTGCCGGTGGATGGAACATACGATTGTTTGCCATGCGAAAGGTTATTCGAGTGGTAGATTGTTAGGTCAAATGTCAAATAAATAGGAACGATGGTAGGGATCGTTATTTCAATTAAAAAAATGAAGGCGGGTAAATGTACCAGCTTTCCGTAGGTCAAATGTTGCTCTGAAAATCAAGGATAAATGGTTGCTGAATATGTCTTCCAAATTGAGTGATTATTCTGCCTAAATATCATGTGCCGTAACATTTCCATCAACAAAAATGTATAAATTTAGAAATTATGTTTCTGAACTGCAACAAAAAAAAAACTTTTCCTACTTTGAGTGAATAATTTTGAGAACATTAAGGATAAGCAAATGAAGGATTAAAAATTGGAAATTTGTGTTTATTTGAAAAAAATTCTGTTTAATAATATTACAATACTTTTCAATGTTTTTATCTTTCTGCTTGTAATCCTGTTACATTTTAAACTGTTCCAAATTCTGGTACATATAATTTTTTATATAAGTAGCACTTTAAACGCCTCAAACGACTTCAGTGACGTATTTTTTATAAGAATAATACGTATTATAATATAAATGACGAAAAAATAGACCAACACTTTTCAATGCATAAACATAATATAATACTTAAGAAAGTCTATATCGACCAAATCATTATTGCTGCCAACGATGAAGAAAGTTGATAACGGTTGAAAGTGGTGGTTTTCATATAACCATTTAAATTTATCTAAATACATTTCTCCAAATGATGATACCATATGCAATGTTTGAATTCCCTTATTTGCATTGCTAAAT